>CM021104.1:467400215-467484716 GCA_007115665.2 Sequoiadendron giganteum | reverse complement strand
GGATGATAAACTGATGCCCTACAAGAATATGGTGGATAGTTTCAAGGAATATTTCAGTGATATAATGTTTGAGTAGATACCTAGAACCAACAAGTGATTAGTATATGTCATGGCTACCATTGGAACATTACTGTACATTCCTCATAACATCTTAAAATGTGAGTTTCTCATTGAGCAGGTTCTCATACTAGCTTTTGACATACCTGAATCTAAACTTGTGTGTGAAATTTTTGTCCCAATTCCCTGTGGTATCATGACATATTCACTTACCTCCATAATGGTATCCTCCCATTTGACCTTACCTCTAATCTAAGAAATAATTTTATTAGAAGAGAATCTTGATTTGTCATTTTATGCAATACCCTTTATCAAAGAAGTCTCAAAGGAGCATTATTGTGATGTATTAACTAAGAAGAAGCTTCAACTTCTCTAAAAGAAGTGCACAAAGGAATTTGTGGGTGACACGTGAGTGACACAACCTTAGAGAAGAGATTGTTTAGGATAGGATACTATTGGTCCACCATGAAACAAGAAGAAAATCAGTTCATAAGGAAATGTCTGCAGTGTCAACAACATGGGTATTTCATCCATGCTCTAGCTCAAGAGCCGAAGCCAATCACTATCCCTTGGACCTTTTCAATGGGGAGTTTGCCTCTTAGGTAGAATCACCCCTACCTCTTCTAATGGTCATAATTTTATCATCACAACCACTGAGTACTTTATGAAGTGGATTGAAGCAATACCAATTACCTACATAATGGGGAAGTAGATATCTAATTGTATCCTCAACTACCTCATTTTCCATTATGGTTCTCCTTAAGCCATTATCATAGACAATGGAACACCTTTTAATAACCATTATGTCTAAGAACTATGTCATCAATTCAATATCCAACATCACTTTTCCACCCCTTACTACCCCCTAAGGAAATGGTCAAGTTGAGGCTTCTAACAAAACTATCATTAAAATCCTAAAGAAGATAGTCAATGAAGCTAGTCGTGAATGGCATCGACAATTGAACCTCACCTTGTGGGATTACCAAAACAATATCCACACACCTATAGGTGCTACACCCTATTCCTTGGTCTATGGAGTTGAAGCCATCCTTATTATTGAGGTCGAGCTCCCATCACTAATATTTTCACTACAACATCTCATCACTGATGAAGAATACAAAGTATCCAGGATGAATGAGCTAGAATTTTTGGATGAGCATTTCCTTGAAGAATTAAATCACCTCTAGACCTATCAGAATAGAATTAGAAGACGTTCTAACAAGATCAAGGGTTAGTGCTTCTAGGTAGGAGATATTTTCCTAAAATAAAATTAGAAGACCATGATTGATCAAGATAGAAAGGGTAAATTTTATTTGAATTGGTAAGGACCTTTCATTTTCACAACAAGCTATGTTACATGATATTATCAAATAGTGGCCCCTAAAGGAGAGCCCTTGTAGGATCCCATCAATATCATACAATTAAAAAGTTTTATGCTTAGCCCACGAGGAGTATAAAACTCAAAAATCCAAAAAAAATCAAAAAATAAATAAATTAAATACAAAAAGGATCAAAAATAGTAAAGAGAAAAATCATCCTCTACTGAAAATAATTTTGGTGGTGCTTTGGGAAAGTACCTTGGTGAAAACCTAGAAAATAGGAACCTTGTAGAAATTAGCATTATCTCCCATTTACCATGGATCTTTCACTTGTCTTGCATCCATTCCATCCATCACACCCATCTTCCATCCATTTATCATATTCATTCCTTCGTCCATCCACATCCATACCATAGCTTAGTATTTAGCAAGTACCTATCCCCTTTACTGTACTACTTGGCACACTCCTAAGGTTATTTTTTCCTACCTATATTAAGGTATTCTATCGTATTACACTGGGGGAATATTCTTATACTTGCATTGGAGTGGGTTCTTGTATATCTCCTTGAGGCTATATTCTCTTAAGAATCTAGAAACATCCATATGTGTCAAAAATCCAAAATCCAAAAACATCTAAAACATCGTAAAAATCCAAATCATCTTGAAATTCCCAAAACATCCAAATAAAATTAAAAAACCCTAAAAGGATCAAAACATAAAAAAAAATCACTTTTCAAACTATATTGCCTCTAAACATGTACATAGGAAATTCCATCATTGATGAACCCCCAAGGCTTAGGTTAGTCTTTTAGCAGTCTTTCATAATAAACTAATAATCCATCAATGTTAATATCTCACCAATAAATGTTCTTTGGTCAAGATTCAATTCAACTACATTGTCTTTGTGCATTTATGTAGGCAAGGACATCTTTGATGAGCCCTCAATGCATTAGGTCACTCCCTCCTAGGTCATGTTCTCTTGGTCTAATATTGGAAAAAAAATAGAAAATGTGAAATTAAAAACATTTAGAAAACATTAAAAATCGAAAAATAGCCTCAAATAACTTGAAAACTCAAAGATTCAAATAATCTCAAAAGTTCAAAAATGGCCTCAAAACATTGTAAAAGGTCAAAAAAATTGAAATATTTGGAAAAAATATTACCCATCGCATTTCACTTTCATCTTCACTAAAATTTCATCCATAATAAATTGATCATCACACTCAACCTTTGGAAACACAAATAGAATCAGGTATAACAATTAGCAAAACACAAAACTTTAAAATACAAAAATCTTGAGTTTTGATCATTGTCAAACATTTTGGTTAACATTTATATAGACATCTAATCAAAAAGTTAGAATTATTCAAACATCTGATAACATGTCCTATGGACGTATCTTTCATGCAATGGACATCATCATTGTAAATCACTTTTATCACAACACTTTGGCAAGAGGTATGGATAACATTGACTATTTGTTCATTTGATCTTTTATGATGATTTATCTTATTGGTCAATTTCGATGATCTCTTGATGATGTCTTAAAAATGGTTTAGAGAGAAAGGAATGGGGCATTGATCATTTATTTATTTTTCTATGATTGTTGGATATTCTTGTAATTTGACAATGGTGAATACTTTCCTTGTGTGTATGAGGATAGTCTTTGGTAAAAAAATGGCTAGGACATATCAAGTTTTGCATACCTTTTGTGTGTTAGTCTCCTTACTTCAATGGATTCATTCTCTCACATGATTAAACAATATTCATGTATGTCAAGTATGAACAGGGATACTCCTATCTATTTGTAGAGTTAAATTTCATGCATTAAATACAACATCATCCTAGTTTTATAAAACTTGGTGCATCATGTCCATTTTTTATATAAAAAAAAGGAATGTTATGATGAATTGAGCCTAATCCAATAAGAAAATAACTATCATCTATCCTATCTCATCACATATAAAATAAAGTCTTGAATAGCCATATATTTTTTAGAGTCCTAATTCAATCTCGATAATAAAGGCTAATCAATATCCATCTCATTCCTTTACTTCTATTCATGCTAAAATTTCCAGCCAAGTATCATGAAATTAAAAAATAATAATATATAAGTACATCCATCCTACATCCACAAACCATCAGCATATGCATCTCATAACATACATCCTATATAATCATCAAATATCATGAGAAAATATATAAAAGGGATAATACATATCCATTACATTATTTACATCCTACATACATGTTCATATTGCATCATCCACATCAGTACACATGCATAATCATCCATGTCACATCATAGGTATAATAAAGGAAACATCCATACACATCCATAATGCATCCATACATACATCACATAGGCATAAACATGAAATCAGACATCATGAGTATAAATGTCACATCTGATCATCTCATATATATCAAAAAAATGGTTGTCATGATACATATAAAAACTTGTGTGTGATATACATCAAAATATATATGAGGCAATAAAAAATGAGCCAATGAATGAATATACATCAAAAATGTCTATACATAAGGGGTATAGATAGAGCTCCTTTGATCATCCCAAGGAGATGGAGGAGGAATCTATCATTGTGGTCCTCCTAACTATCCAATTGATGGTCTACCACCTGATACATTGGGATCTAGAGCACTCCTCTATGAAAAAACTGGATTTCATCAGTGTCGTGAAACCTCCATATGATATTTTACAATAATACAAGGCCTTTGTCTTATCCTATCCATAGAAAATAGTCGATACTACTTGAACCTATTCCTATGCATGTGCCTATGTAATAGTCTCTAGTTGTTGTCGATGGGCGGTCTCTTGGGCTAACTAGATCTCCATCTATTGTCTCTACTATCTCTCATGATCCCTCTTAGTGTGGTCCTGGTTCCACTTTTTCTTAAAATAATCCTACTCCTAGTAGGTGGCATCTCTCTCTTAAAGGGTTGTATCCCTCTTGATTGTCCCCTATTATATGATGACCTATAGATTAGGACCCCTATAATTACTGCCACCTATGGAATTTGAGATTGAACCCGTGGTTGTACCTATGGTTGGACATGCGATGGTGGACCTCCTAGTGGTTGTTATGGAATTTTATTTATCTATACCTGAACATATTGCAAAACATGTCCTTTTCCTCTCCGTACTTCTACCTCAACCTCCTCCATTGACCCATGTTGGGTCTGTCAATATGATGGTTCATGCCTATGTGAATGATGCATCATATGTTGGATTCATGCCAAGATCATCTAAGCCACCAACATAAACCTAAGATAATGTAACAAGCTATGAAAAATAATCAATGGCCACCTGAAGAAGTGTTTGAGGTCCCCATCCTATAATCTCCATGTAGGTATGTGTGTATATGGCTCTATAACCGGCCCCCAGATCATCTTGCTACTCCCTCAACTGCTAAGTAATGTGATCTAGGAGGTATCTCTCAATGATGATTCTGGAAGCCCATGAGATAGCATGTATATCAAGCATAAAACAAGCAATCCTTGTCATCATCCTAGGCTTGTGCCTACAACAAGGGTCTCCATTTGAATACAATCATATAATAAATTACCCTCCTCTAATAAGCTATGTCTGTTGAGCCTATATGATGGAGTGTGGTCATACCAATGTATATGTATGAAATTGGGTCCTCCTTATCAATGGATCACAATTAAATCACAAGTTTGAGCATGACAATGTGCTCCCAAGACCAAATGTCTAGCAAGGTAACCCTGGTAGATAGGCTGGCACCCCTCATATACATGACCTTGTACATGTTGTGGTACAAGGTGGCTAGAATGCATGGACCCCGTGCATATACATAGACATCCTTTGCGATCCTCTACAAAACTAAACCCTAACCAATTCTAAATCCTCTACTCCTCTAGTCTAGAACTAGGACTCCCATAATGAGTCCTTCTATAACCAATGCCAAGTCACTGACCCATCCAGTGTGCCTTCACAGATCAATATGGATGCTCTCTACCTCTATCTCATCAAATCCTAGTACTTGAAACATGGCCTCAAGGATGAGGTCTACATAATAGACTACCCTCTCACCATGGATCTTTACCCTATGTAATGCCCTGCCACACAACCCTAGAGGAAGTTTCAATTCACTACAAAAGCGTACTAATTTTTTTTTATTAAAGTGAATTAAAAATACATGTTCACCTATAATTGACAACATCCCCTAACGCTACGTAACTGAGATTACTTAAAGCCCCAGTAAAATACATCAATCAAATTACATTGCATTAAATAACTTAGGTAATAAGCATTCATTCAACATAAGTAAATACCAAGATATGAATATAATATCCATATCATATATCCATTACAAGATTAACTAATTACATCACTCATTCTCAGAATGAGTCAAAATACATAAGTGTTACAATTACATACATCCACCTCATAATTACAAGAGGGGTAAAAAAAACTCATTAAAATTTGAATTACAATAGTACTAGAAAAGAATAACAAGATCTGTGAGTTGTCCAACTGGATGTCTTGCCTCCATGAACTTAAGAACAATGGGGACCCAACGGTTTTGGTGCATGTTCCACCCAACCTAGTGGTACCCGAAGTCCCACCCCCCATGCTAGGAGATAGTAACAACGCAACATGAACAAGAATCTACTACCTCTAACCAAAGGCAAACTCATACTGACACATACTGACTCAACCAAACATATGCACAATATAAGTCTAACACTAACATGGTTATATTGCTTCGAGACATATTATAATCAAGTGTACTAAAGAATCCATACACACAACATAAACTCAATGTTATCCTAGGCAGAGTTTCATCACAAGGTTCATCATGAGATCTCCTCTAGGCATTCTTCATAGGTTCCGGTAATCTTGGTGACCTAAACCGAATCCCAACCCTCATACTCACTCAAGTGGAATCAACTACCTCTCGCGAGGACAAGATGGTTGATCTTGCCATTCCAAGCCTTCTCACTCACCCCAAGGCTAAACAAGCCCTTGTGTCTATGAGTGAGGTTAATATATCTTGATTAATGTGAATGCATCCTAATCATCTAAGTACATTACTTTAATTATCACTTATTAAAAATACTTCTGAAGGTTACCCAGTTTACCTCTTTGGGCTCCGGCCCCTAACAAAAGCCACTCTTCTAATGGATAACATGCTACTTAGATCTAGACTCCAAGGGTAACTCAAGTGCTATAGAACTGAACAACACAATCTCTCCTATTCTAGGAGATGACAATAAGGAATTCCACTCCAACACTTGGAGGAAAAAAAACTCATAAAGCACTACCCAAGGGAAAAACAAACATTAACTTAACAAGGGAAAGACCCACATTCACTGGAAGACTTTACAATTTAAATCTTAATCACCCATTCCCAAAGCAATCAATAAAAGGGAAATTAATATAATTAAACACTAACAATGAAAAAAAAAACTATATTTGGATATCTTAAATCCATATTCTAATCTAATGCTTTTTGCAGAAAATTAAACTAATAACCATTCATATTTCCATTAAATAAATAAATCACTCTTTTAAATAATTATTTATCACAAACTTAATAACAATGCATAAAAATCATTTCAGTTAACCCACTGCCTAACTACTTGCATGCATTAAAGTGCCCAACAGAATATTAAAGAATGTATAAATAATTCTCATAATAGGTTTGAAATTCCAAACTACATAAATAAACAAATAAAATTTGTATTTAATACTCATGATAGACCTCTGTTTTACAATATTTACCAATTTGAGAAAAATTAATTAATTTATCTATAATTTTAATAGACGCCACTAATTCCTAAAATACAATATATATAAATATTAATTATTACATATGAACATTTAATATATGTATAAAACTAATTCTATACAAATTAAATTTAAGTAGAAAAAATTAATAAAAAATAAAAAATAAAAAAAATAAAAAAATAAAAATTAAAAGTGTAAAGGCAAGACCGGACGGTACCGCCCGTACCTGCAACCTACACCGACTGTACTAACAGTACATCAGCCGACTAACCTAAGGGAGGCCGCACCTCCCATGGGGAGTGTGTCCCCCAAGGGGTGGGTGCACTACCCATGGCAGGTACATCCTCCCTTGGGAAGGGTGAGCAGTGGGGGTTTGACCTCCCCACTTGCCATTAATAAAAGCTCTTCTCCCCTTTTTTTCTATATTTATTTATTTTATTTTTTAAATAAAACAACTTTATCATATTTTGAAAACCAATGAATAATCCATAAAAGAAAACAATGAATTTTTCTGAAACTCATTTCCCAATATTGTCATACGGACAACATTTTTTCGAAAAGACAAAACCCAGTATTATACAAATAATCTTAGATTTTTTTAAACATAAATATATTTGTAGACATATATTATATGTATTTATATTCAAAAATATATTACATGTAATATATATTTATATATATATATATATTTACACGATAATAAAATAAAATAAAACCAGTAACAGGAAATTAATTAAATTTTTTTTCGAGAATATCTTTCAAAATTTCAAAAGGTGTAAATTTAATTTCCTTCAAACTATTCCAACAAATTTCAAGTAATTAAACAAAAGAAAATTGAATAGATCTTAATTTTATTTAATTTTCAATGGAGGTTTTCTACGAGGGTTTGAGTTTTCGAAGAATAGATCTAAATATTTTCAGAGGGTAAAATCTTCATACTAAAACCTAAATGTTTCAAGCACAGACAAATGTTTAATTTCAACAATGAATCTACAAATTCTATTTACTGAATAAAGTCCTACAATAAATTTAACAAATTTTCCCCAAATTTGGATTAATTTAAATTTAGATTCGATTAACAAATCCTATTGCACAATTAATTCAATACAGATTCTTAAACCATTAAATTGAATTGAACAAACAAGAACAAAACTTGGGAGCTGAAGCTATAGAAGAAGATGATTTGTTTTTTTTTATGCAAGCCTCCTCCAAGAATTTCCTGAATTTCCTCAAACGTGTAACGAATCCAATCCAAAACCAAAAAAAAACTGATTCAAACCCTTCTTGTGCAAATTCCCCAAAAATCCTTCAATGCTCTGAAAGATGAATTCTTTTCCAAAACTTCCCTCTCCAAAATTGAAAACATGCATTCCACATAAATCCAAAAATATCTAATACAACCCTAATTCCCTTTGCATACAAATTTGAGAATTAGATATTTATTTTCTTTTCTATTTTCGAAAACCCAATTTGAATTTAAAATACAATTTCAATTTCCTTTCAATTTCTCTTGATTTAATTTAATCCAATAAACTTAATTAATTAATTTTAATTATTTAATAACTAAATTCAACCCTTTTGAGATTAAAATTAAATTAATTAAATAAATTAAATTAATTAAATAAATTAAAATTTAACTAAATTAAATTTTAGTACCAACTTAAAATATCATCAAAGCATGATATTAATTTAATATTAAAATAATCACTACTTTTTCCCATGCAATTATTCTAAACATTAATCTAACAATAATGCATCTAATAGAATCATATGACATTAAATCAAGTAAACATGACTCACTAATCAGGACTAATGACACACTAAGGCTAGGGCGTAGACCTGACACATGTTACCTAGCTACTATCTCCCTTTGAACTTAACCATTGGATCAACATGCTCAAACCTGTGAGACTAGGTGGAGTTGATGTCATGTACCTACAACCTGAAACCAAGTAAATAACATAATATAGTATATCCAGAATATAATACACACCGTGAAGAAGAAATCATGGATTTGTAGGGCACTCGCAAGTGAGTGATGTGAAACCATCCTCTTCACCAATCCACTTATGAAAGACTGACATTACATCATAATCAATAATCACATAAAAATATCTCATGCTAACTCTACTAACATCATTAATCCATTATGCATGTGAAGCAATAATCAGATAACCTCATCACACAATAATAATTGTTGCTCAATAGTAGCGATCAAAACACAAACAACAAGGTGTGTCCAGTATCATAGTAGCTGCAACCCAAACATAGCATAAAGCAAAATAAACAAGAAGCAAAATAGAGGGGTATTACACCCTGAGACTTGCTTTTTTTCCTCTTTGCATAAAAACTATTCCCATCACATTATCAAGAGCTCAACCTGAAAGTAATTTTTTTTGCTCGATCTCTTAAGGGGGTAGCATACCATCATTCATTCTTCCACTAGGGAACAATGGGGCATCCAAAAAAGTAATAATTTTTTAAATTTTGATTTGAGCAACACCATCATTCTAAGTAGTGTCAGTTCTTCAAAGCAATGTAGTAGTTACCTTGCTCCAAAGAGGGGAAAAATGTAGATATCTAAAAAAGTCTTGATCAATATCACAAACATGATTTGATTACTAGCACCATTTCTATCTTGGTTCACCCATTTTCATCTATTTAATTAGATAATATTAATTTTTTAATTAAATTCATCATTTTTCTCTATTAATTAGATAATTAATTCACTCCATGCTAATTTGCATCTCATTTGATCAAATAATGGAAATTATTTAATTAAAACTCATAAGTCCTCTCATTTGCTTAAATAATGAAAATTATTTAATTAAATGTTATATATCCCACTTTGATTAAATGATTCTAATTGTTTAATTAAATCCTAAATTCAATCAACTTGCACAATTAAATAATTTATTAATTATTTAATCAACTAATTTCTTCCTAATGTAGGAGCATCCAATAGTGGGGAAATCTTGCATCACCAAAAAAAAACGGTTTCTTTATTTTCTTTAGTTTTTTTGAGTTTCATGATGACACTTAAGGGGCATAAGACAATTAGGAGTCAAAAATAGAAATAAATGATCACTTACTATTTTTAGTAAGTCGGCCTAAATGGGCTCGTATGGACCTAAAAATTCACCTGAAGCAGCAAAGATGATTTTTTTTTTTCAGTTGTGAAAGAATCACCTCAATTCCCTGAACAATTTGGGTGAAATTAAAGTTTTTTTCTTGAGATATTTCTCTAATGCACCTCCAAATCTGAATATAAAACTTTGGAGGCCTGAAAACAACTTGAAAGGTGGCCAAATAGACCTAAGGTTGGTTTGCATGTTGTAGATCTCCTTGAGAACTTTCCAAAAATATGCAATAATAGAAAATTGAATTCCCAGATCAAAAGTTATGGCCCCGTCAAGTTGCCCCTCTAAAAAGTGAATTTCATTAAAATTTCTTCCTAGGAAAGAAATCAAACACCAGGACTTTTGGCACCGAAACAAAATGAAAAGTTGCACTCTCTAGAACATTCTAGGGAAATTATTAGGGTAAAAAAAAATGGGTTAAGTGGGGGTTGTAGAAGGTGGCTCCATTAGTGTAGATTGTGGCTCTAAATAATAGTTTTTTCTTAGAGTTTATTTTTTTGTAATGAATTATGCCCATCAGGTTGTAGCATGTAAGCTTTGAATATGTAATTTCATTTTTTTGAAAATAATTGAAAGTGGGTTATTTTTTGTCTCACATCTTCTGTATTGATATCTATTGATGTTTTTTGTGTGGTTTGGGTAGTGTATCCCTCATCAAGTGGTATCAGAGCAGGAGTTCTTGAGTGTGTAGATAGGTCACCGAACGTGAGGAAATTTACACTAGGACTTGTGGTTGTGGGTCTATGAGAAAATATACCTCCACTAAGAAATTGTGGTGGAAAAAATGTCAAGGTAACATAAGAGGGTTTTAGAGGCCTCCAGAGATAAGTTCAAACGTTATAGGAGGAGTTTCATAGAGGATTTGATGTCAAAAGAAGAGATGAAAGTGAAGATGAGGATCCATTGAAAGAGGAATCATGGGATGCAATGGATCATGGAGAAGTTAAACTGATTAGGTCCATTTCCAAGATTAGAAAGAGGTCGAAGATAGAAGTTTCTAATTTTATGGAAACCTAAATCCAAAGGAGTTGATCGATTAGATTAATGACACGGAAGAGTATTTTGAATATGATGAAATAGAAGACCTAGATAGGGTCAAATTTTCAAAGGCCAAATTGAAAGGCCATGCTAGTATATGGTGGAAACAAGTCCAGTTGGAAATAAATAGAAGAGGAAAAGGGAAAATAACAAGATGGGATCGAATGGTGGAAAAATTGAAGAAACGGTTCATTCTTGGGGACTATGAGTTGGATTTGTTGAAGAAGATGAAAGGGCTAGAACAAGTAGGAAAATTTATTGAGTATACTAAAAAATTGTACCGAGTCTTGATCAAAATAGGTCATTTAGAGGCCAACAAGGAGAAAGTTTCCCATTACATAAATGGGTTGAAACCAAGCATTCAAGAAGAGTTGAGTCTGGTAAGAATGTCTACCATTGAATATGCATATCATTTTGATTTAAAGGTAGAAGGGAATTTGAATAGAAGGTTTGAAAGCAAGCAAAGAGGTGGAAGTCATGGTGGAAAGACTAGCAGATGGTCATACAAAAGTTGAAATGGAGATAAAAAGATTGGTGAAGGATCCAATAGCAATTAGAAATAGAAAGGAGATAAAACCTACTATCCTCATAATCAAAATAGTGGAGACCAAAGAGGAAGAGAAATATCTAGGTGAGGACTAGGAAGAGGAAGCTTTCATGGAACCTATTTACAATGTGGAGAAGAAGTACATACAACCTATGAGTGTCCTCAACACCAAGGAAGGAAAAATATAAGACCTAAGGGTAATGCACAAGTTGCACATTTAGATGAAGATGTTGAATCTTAACAATTTGAGAATGCAGAAAGAGGGGAGGTTCTTGTTACTAGATGAGCCTTGTTGGGTGATGAGAAGGAAACAACTCAAAGGAAGAATTTTTTTTGCACTAGATGTAAGTGTGAATGTAGAGTTTGCAAGTTATTATTGATGTAGGTAGTACTAATAACCTTATTTCAAAGGAAATAGTTAGTAAGTCATAGCTGGAGAGAAGATGACATATGAACCCATACCGGATTGCTTGGTTGTAGAAGGACCATAAAGGCTTGGAAAATGAACAATGTCTAGTAAAGTTCAAGATTGGAAATTACCATGATGAGGTATTTTGTAATATTATTCCTATGGATGTTTATCATATGTTGTTAGGAAGACCATGGAAATTGGATTAGTGAACAATACATGATGGGCATGCCAACACCTATTCTTTGACAAAGGATGGGGTTTGTCATATGTTGAAGCTCTTTAAAGATATAGAAGAAAAGGTATGTAGTAATGGAATAATTTGTTTGTTTGATGGGATAAATATCCTAGAAATTATGAGGCATGAGCATATGTGTTTTGCATTGATCCCTAGAGTTGATAAAGAAGATACTATTGAGGTAACTGTAGAATTTTTAGATTTTTTAAATGTGTTGAAATGAAAAAGACAACTGAGAGGGAGGGTTGAATCAGTTGTATCAAATAACTTTACTTTTGAAATTAATCTTCTCTCTTTAACTTCAATCTATTATTAAGTGTAAACATGAAATGTAGATAATAGAAATCAAGCACTAGAGACACCATATTTATGTGGAAAAACCAATAGGGGAAAAACCACAATGAGGATTAACTCACAATATAGTAGTAATGAAATACTAGATACAAAATCTCACTACCAAAGGGCTCACTACCCAGATACAAAAGGATCATTGTGCAAATGCAAGGGCTCACTACCTTCAGAGGACTCATTTTCTAGAAAAGAGGCTCACTAACTATAAAAAATAAAAGGAGATAAAATGAATATCCACCACTAGGGTTCCACACATTTGCAACCTAATTAGAAGATTGAAGATGTCATGAGCTCACTTCTTTCAAGAATCTAACACCTTAAAGTACTATTTCCTTAATTCTCTCTTCCACTCTCTGCTTTTTGCACTTTCTCACACACTTCACTTACTTGATCGACTCATGGATGGATGGATATAAGATTCACTACAACTTGATTTTATTTTATACCATCTTCAACCTTAGGAACATTATCCAAGGCCGGTTATACAATTTCATTTACAAATTAAAACTAGGTCAACTACTCACATTCACACAGTGGATAAGAATGAGAGAGTACCAATTACATATTTAATTTAGGACCCAAACAATATCTTGGATCAAACACACACTATCTTAAGATGATGCAAAATCTTAGTGCAATGTGTAGACACCAGGTCAACCAAACCTAATGAAAAAACCAATGGTCTTTGAAGTACATGCATCTCCAACAATATAATCACACATGGATCACTCAACATGCTTGACTAGACATTTTACCAACTCTGAGAACACGTCGAGTACATCTACAGAAATTACAACAAAATTCATTCACAATAAAACCCTCATTAGTCCAACCAGACTAGTCAGCAAAACAAAAAAGTTCTAGAGTAGGTCTTTTGGAGCACCAAACCACAAGAAAGAAATTTAGAACATAGAAACCATCATAAATTGTCATCTCCTAGATCCGCAAGATCTGAAACCAAATATCAGAAGACTATAGAGCCAAAAAATTCTCCCAGTCCACAACCAAATAGTTCTACCAAACCAGTTCACACATCGATGAACACATCTTGTACTCGCCATCGACTTAGAAGCTAAAAATTAGTATATATGATCCATTAAATATTATGAACATACTTATAGATCCACATAGGAATAGGATAAATAGAGAGAAAATTTGGAGCACAATACCAGAGCACACTCAAAATACACTTCAACACTTCTTTCATTATTTCTCAAATTTTCTCAAAAGCACTTGGCAAAAACACAACTACAAATTCATAAATATAGCTCCATGTACTCTAAGCATTTCTACAATATCTCAAATATATAAATACTATCTATACAAAACATGAATTGTGTTGAAATCAATGAAACAAATAATGAAAACACCATCAAACATATCCATACTTGCAATAATATCCCCCTTTGTCATTGATGGCAACACATGATGTGAAAAAGAACATCAAAGACAACATACATGATTTTTAGGAGTGACAACCTGCCAAGCATAAAATGTTCACATGATTCTCTGTCTCTTCTCCTTTGACATCAGGTAAATGAAATTTTTCCATATAAATATTTGTTCACTCCCCCTTAGGAGTACAACCACATCACATACTGCAACATTTCACTTCTCTACTCCCCTTAAGGAGTAGACCTCCATCATCAATTGAGAACAAAATAAGTTTGTGAATCCACTACACTGATGCAGCTCCATGTGCACTTAGTTTAGAGAAGGAGGGGCAGTAACCCCTAACTTCCCTCTAAGATACTCAAAATTATCCTTTAGAAGGGCCTTAGTGAATATGTGTACAAATTTTTCTTTGGTAGGTGCATATTCAATTATAACTTAATTCTTCAATACTTTCTCCCTCAAGAAGTGATACTTGATAGATATGTGATTTTTTCTAGAATGCATCATTGGATTCTTTGAAATGTTTATACCACTTGTATTTTCACAAAATATAGAAATAGGTTCATCACTTACCACATCTATGTCCATCAAGTTTTGCTTCATTCAAAGTACCTGTGTACAACAGGATGCTACTACAATATACCCTGCTTCTACAGTGGATAAATAAATTGAATCTAGTTTCTTGCTCAACCATAAAACTATCATCCTCCAAGGAAGAATGCACTTCCACTTGTAATATTTAAGTCATCTACACATCCATCCCAATATGCATCAATGTAGGAATTCAACATGAAATCATTTTCCTTCGAATACGATAGCCCATGATCTAGAGTTCCTTTAAGATATATGAATATCCTCTTCACTACAGCTACATGTGCTTCCTTAGGTTTTGCTAGAAATATTGAAACTAAACATACTTCATGCATGATATCAGGTCTAGTAGTAGTAAGATATAACAATCCACCAATTATAGATTTGTACATACTTTGATCAACTTTAGAAATTTCATCATTCTTACTCAGCTTACATCCAATTACCATAGGGGTAAAAATTGGTTTGGAGTCATCCATTCCAAACTTCTTTAACAAATTCTTAACATACTTGGATTGTGAAATGAATATCCCTTTATCAATTTGATTCAGTTGAAGTCCAAGGAAGAAATTCAATTCACTAATCATAGACATTTCACATTCTTTTTAAATCTCTTGAGCAAATATCTTACACATACCTTCATTTCCACCAAAGATGATTTCATCAACATATACCACAACTATCAATATCTTGTTTTTCTCAACCTTGAAGTAAAGATTGCTTTTTGCGGACCCTTTTTTGAATCCTTTCTTTGTCAAGTATTTACCAAGTCTTGCATACCAAGCTCTGGGAGCTTGTTTAAGTCCATATAATGCCTTCTTTAATCTACAAACCATGTCCAGTTTTTCAGATAGTAGAAAAAATTTTGGTTTCTCCATATATACTTCTTCTCCCAGTTCTCCATTCAAAAATGCAAACTTGACATCCATCTGGTATACTTTGAAGTCTTTATAAGCTGAAAATTCCAAGAACATCTGAATGGCCTCTATTCTTTCTATAAGTGCAAAAATTTCTTCAAAATCTATTACTTCAATCTATGAATATACAAGTCTTGCTTTATTCCTTACCACTTCACCATCTTCATTCAACTTGTTTCTGAATACCCATTTTGAACCAATTACATTCTTGTTTGTAGGTCTAAGGACTAGTTCCCTTGTCTCATTCTTATCTATCTATTGTAGTTCCTCTTTCAATTCTCTAACCTAGATTTCAGCATTACATTCTTCATTCACAGTCTTAGGTTCTATTTTAGAAAGTAAACACAATTTTACCTCAACCACTTTTCTTCTTGTCTTCACTCCTTCACTTTTTTCTTTGATTATCTATTCCCCCAAATGATTTCAATGAACATATTTAGGAGTCTTGGGTGCAGGTTCTGGAATCTCTTCTTTCCATTACTTTTTTCTTTCTCTTCATTTTCTTCTTCTTATATTTGCATGCAGATAGGATCATTAGGTTCAACTTCATTTCTTTCCACTAGTCTATACATAGCTTCATCAACCTTTACATTAGCACTTTCAATTACTTACCTCAGCCTCTTATTAAAAAATCTATAAGCTTTGTTGTTGCTTGAATATCCAAGGAAAATTCCTTCATCACATCTAGCATCAAGCTTTCCAAGATTTTCATCATCCCTTATAATGTAACATCTACTTCCAAATAACTTAAAGTATTTAATAGTAGGAGTCTTACCAGTCCATATCTCATAAGGGGTCTTGGTAGTATTACCTCTATTTGAACTCTACTAAGAATGTAAACAACAGTGTGGATTGCTTCTCTCCAATACACATCAAGAACATTTGTGTTTTTCATCATAGTTATAGCAGCTTCTTGAACAATCTGATTCTTTCTTTCCAAAACTCCATTCTACTGAGGGGTTCTAGGAGTAGAATAATGTATTTTTATGCCATGCTCTTCACAGAATGTATTGAACTCACCCTATGTAAATTCTCCACCTATATCAGACCTTAACCACTTGATTTTTAGATTTTCCTCATTTTTTATTCTTGCCTTAAATAATTTGAATCCATCAAGATCCTGAGCCTTTTATTTTAGAAATGTAACCCATGTCATCCTAGAGTAATCATCAATTAAGAGCATAAAGTACCTATCGCCATTTAGGATTTTTATTCATGTAGGACCACAAAGGTCTATACTGATTAATTCTAGCATTTCGGTAGATGATTGATTGTAAAGAGCGAAACTCTTTAAATCAAACACCGATTTTTTTTTAAATAATTTCATTTATATTCAAAATAAAGTCGACACTTCATTCATTTAGACATCATAAAATCAAGTTGATTCCAAAACAATGGCTTAAAGTCGATAAATAGATTCAATATACATTTCCATTTTTTATACATACACGTGTCATATTACACGACATTGAGAATAATACAAAAGAAGTTGTAATATAAGTTACAATTCGAGACTTAGGCATTCAGTCGCCTTAAGCTCTACAATACATAATTCAAGAATACATAAAACATAAATGAAGATGACATACTTTGATCTTCAATCCAATAGCATATCTTCAATAATGAAGACGAGAACAAGGATCAGGCATTTTTTCTGCCCAACCTCAAAGTTTACACTTCTTTGAAATTATTTAGTCATTCAAAGAATACCCGAGCCTACATGAATTGCTCAGAAAAAAGCAGTTGACAAGAAATATGGAATATAGTCCGTGCCTAGTATAACTAGTAAAACCACAAGCATTTTCATTTTTCTAATTCATTTAAGAAACAAGCAAGTTTGATACTAGGATACGGTAGAGATTTCATCAATTCCATCTATTTCAATGGTCCTTAAGTTACTTGGCCAAGTAAAATGTCATGCACGACAAATATAAAAAAATTGGAAAAGAAAAACTACACTCTCTAATAACCCATATTCGAAACCCATTCTGGAAGGTAACTTTCCAGACACATGACATGCACATTCATTTATCAAGCATGCATGGTTCCAATCAAATAAATACAATCCTTCACAAACAATTTAACGAAAAACTTGTTTCAAGCAAAAATAGTTTAAATGTTGTTCTTTTCATCATTTTAATCCATAAATGACATTAAATTAATATTTAAATCGAGTAAATTAAATAATAAAAATAAAGAAGGTGTATCTCTAGTATGTAAATTAAGTATATATTTCAAAACAAGCATAAAAGAGCACACGTTCTTTCATTCTATTTACTCTATTTAATCCTGTTCTAGTTCTTTTTGCTTCCAAGTAAATCATATTTTTATCTTAATTGATTTATTTTCTGTTTTGAATACTTTCAAAAAATAAATAATTAATTTTCAAGAACTGAATTAAAATAAATCATTTTAGTTTATGTTTTGAAAGTTTTGAGTTTTATTTGAAAAATTCACTAATTTTAACTTCTATTTTGAAATCACGTTAAAAATTTAAGAGGTATTTAATCAAAATCTTTTCTATTTTGAATTATTTTCAAATCACATGTAAATAACGTTTTTTTCTTTTGAATCTTTTTCTAAGTCTAAAATTCTCCTAAATTTATAAATCAATATTTTTTCATTATTTTCTAAAACGAGTTTTCCTACAATTTTATGTTTCAAACTTGTTCAATGTGGTTTTACTAGGAAAAATAGTTTGATGTTTATAAATTTAATCAAAATTGGATGAAAACATAAATAACTTTTAATAGTTCTAAAAATCAGAACAAGAAAATAACTATTTCATTTGAATTCATTGTATTCATGATTTTGTTTAATAATTTCTAAAATATCCTACCTGGTTATTCTGGAAATGATTGTTTGTGTGCTTCCTCTATAAATTTTTTGTAGCTCTACCTTTGTTCTTCTATTCGCTTCCTCTCCCTGGTGCCTCTCTATATTTTTTTGCTTTTGTGAGATATAGATAGATTTTTGTTCAAACTCCCTCCGCCTTATTCTTCTTTTCCTACCCACCCTTCCAATCTGCACACTTCTCTTTTTATTATTGTTGTCCTCTTGTGTACCTGGCGCCTCTGCCTTCTTTAGGCACACCAGTTTACTATGCTTGGGGAGTGGATGAGGGGTATTTTTGTCACCATACAACAACATCCCCTCTTCCTATGCGCCTAAGCCTATCCTATTCTAGTTGCATGTGCTGAGTGGGGAAGAAAGAGTTGCACACCTTTTATTCATGGCCACACCTTACTCCCAGGTCTTCCTTTACACTCGTGGGTGAGATGGAGAGCCTTGGGTGGCTGCATGTGGAGGAAGGTGGGTGCATGGGATTGTATTCTACAGAGGAAATGGTTACTACTTCTCCTTGGCAGTGCCTATTGTTATACCTATTCAAGTGCGTGGGGAGTGGAGAAGTAAACAACATAACTTTAAGAATTTAAACAAAATCCTCTCCTCCAAGCCATGTGCACATGGGTTGATTAGCAGCTCTAAAATAATAAAACATAGATAACAATCTCTACCTCTGTCAATTTCATATGAATTCCCTTGAAAAATTCCTCATACTGTGTCCTTTTTTTTTGTTCCTAACAAAAATGGATTTTTGTTCTCTTTTCAAATTCAAATTTATTCCCAACCTCCTCTTTTCTCATGCAATTGGTAGATGTTATCAAGAAATCAGATCCACAATTTGAGGTTGATCTCTAACTCAAATTTCAAAATCCAAGTTATTGAATTTGATTGCCTTCCAATTTGATTGAAGATATTTTCTTCAATCTATTCAATTGCTGGTTGAACTCAATTTTTATTTGCACGTATGTTTGTTTTCCAAATTTTTTTCAATAACTCAATTTTAGATATTTGTTTAATTTCTTCAATAAATATTTTCTCTTTCATATTTTCCAATGAGAAAAATAAAAACAAGGAAATTTTATAACACAATTTTATTACATTTTAATTTCACAATTTAAAAGTCTATTCTATTAATTTCAAATAAGAGTCTCATTATTTTAAATAATGGAAAAATATTGACATAAGGAATCCAATTTATTTAAACAAAAAACAATTTCCTCATAAAATAATCAACTCGCCTTTTAAAACGACATATTCTTTTCACAAATTGGATAAATCAATTAAACTTAATTTAAAATTTGCAAGAACAATAATCACAAAAAATACATTAAAATATAACTAAGTGTGTGTGTGAGATTCCATCATCCTCATACACGTCTAATGTCTAAAATGACTCTACCTGATCATTGTTCTCGCCTTCATTCACATTCACCTATTCCTGCATTCACTTGCACTCGAATTTTCATCAACAATGACAAACCACAGTTTAAATAAAAATGCATTTCAAATCATTGCAATTGCATTTCGATTTCAATTTTAGTTTTATTTCAATTTAACTTAAATTTGAATAATCATTTAACATAATATAATTAACAATATCATGATTAATATTTTACATTTAATAATCAATAAAATCTATATGTGGCATCCTTCCCCTCTTGGAAGAGACATCATCTCGATGTCTTATTAATCATTCAATAAGCATAGAATCACAATCAATAAAACATACTATCTCAATCGATAAAACATACTATCTGAATAGGTAAACATAGTATCTCGATCATAATGAAATAGTATCTAACAACATAGTTCTCAAACAAAAGCATAAACAACTAATAGTAGCATCCACGCTATCAAAGTTCACAACATGTGAATCAAAAACCAGAGTATCAAGTATCTCTGCATAAAGAAAATACTAATCTATGAAAGTAAATGAGGAAAATGATGGTCAATCATCTTAGAATCCTCCCATGTAGCACTATCCTCAGTAAACTGGTCCCACTGGACCTTGTACTGAGTACTATCCCTATTATGGAGCTTAATACTACGCCTGTCTAGGATTCGGATGGGCTCCACTAGCACCACCACTGGATCATGTACCTATAATGAACACTAATCAAGAATATGAGATGCATCACAGTGATATGGTTTCAACAAAGAAACATGGAATACATTATGGAGTCAAGCTAGAGAAGGTGGTAATGCTAGTATATAAGCAACTGGATTAGTAACTTCTAGTACATCAAAGGGTCCCACAAATCTCGGTGCCAACTTTGATGATTTCCCAAATGAGATAGAGCTCTTATGAGGCTTAACCCTCAAAAGTACTTTATCTCCTATCGAAAATTGTTTGAAAGTCTTGTTCCTATCAACATAGCTCTTCTATCTATTGGTTGCTTCCTTCAACCTACCCTTGATCCACT
The DNA here is from genome assembly GCA_007115665.2 of Sequoiadendron giganteum. Taxonomy (NCBI): domain Eukaryota; kingdom Viridiplantae; phylum Streptophyta; class Pinopsida; order Cupressales; family Cupressaceae; genus Sequoiadendron; species Sequoiadendron giganteum. Next base: position 467,463,668 of record CM021104.1, on the reverse strand, counting down.
TCATTTTCTCATCCATTTCCTTGAGCATATCTGGACCAATGATGATCATGTCTTCCATCCTGTCCCAACTGATGGGTGTGCAACATTTACATCCATAAAGTTCCTCAAAAGGTGTCTTACCCAACGACGCATGAAATGAGTTGTTGTAGGAAAACTCAAACAATTGAAAATATTCCTCCCACTTGTACTGATGATCCATGTAGTACATCCTCAAAATATCCTCAACAACCTTATTGACCCTTTCAGTTTGGCCATTAGTTTGTGGATCATATGAAAAACTAAAATTCAATTTTGTTCCCAAAGCTACATTCAGTGTAGTCCAGAACCTATATGTCATCCTAGTATCCCTATCAGAAATAATGGTCTCTATTACACCATGCAATCTAAATATCTCTTGCACAAATTTCATCGCAAGATTCAATGATCCATCCTTCAGATTCCTAGGTATGAAATGTGAAACCTTCATCAACTTATCAACAACTACTAAGATGGTATCATGCCTATTCCTGATCAAAGGTAATCCTTGGATGAAATCCATACTGAGTACTTTCCACTTATACTCAGGTATATCACGGGGATAAAAATATCTTGCTGGATGCACATGCTCAGCCTTAACCAACTCACATTCCAAAGATCTAGCCACATACTCCATGACATATTTCTTGAGCTTAGGAAAAAAATACAAATCCTTCTACTCTGCTACCATCTTCGTAACTCTTGGATGCCTTGAATAAGGTGCATCATGAACTTCCTCAAGAATCAAATTCCTCAAGTCTCCACCCTTAGGGATATACATCCTTCCCTAATATCTGACAATACCATCATACTCCATCACATATCCATCAAATCTATGATTTGAAGGATTTTCCTCTAAGGCTTGCCTAACCCTATCATAATGTTCATTTCTTGGAAGATATTGCAACACTTGTTGTCTCAAATTTTACCTTATGGTCAACATAGCAGAGAGATGTCTTCTCCTGCTAAGAGCATCAACAACTCTATTTTCCTTACCCTTGATATACGCAATACCAAAATCATACAATTAGAAACTCAAGCCACCTCCTTTGTCTTGCATTGAGTTTCGGTTGTGTGAAGATGTACTTAAGCCCTAAATGATCTATCTTAAGCTTAAATGGTTTCCCTAGGAGATAATTTCTCCAAATATTGAATGCATGAACAATAGTTGTAAGCTCAAGATCATGTGGCACATAATTCAATTCATACTATTTTAATTTCCTGGACTCATATGCAAACACTTTCCCTTCCTACATTAGAAAAGCTCCTACACCTTCACTTGAAGCATCTATAATCATTATGAAGTGCCCATTAGAATATGGTATAGTCAACACTTGTGCCAATGTCAACTTCTATTTAAGAATTTGAAATGATTCCTCGCACTTCTTAGTCCACTCATATTTCTTTCCCTTCTTCTGAAGAGAAGTTATAGGTATTGCTATCTTGGATAACCCCTCCACATACTTCATGTAGTATCCTTCAAGTCCCATGAAACTACGAACTTTAGTAACACTCTACGATGTTGGCCAATATACAATTGCCTCTATCTTTGCAAGATCAATTGAGATTCCCTTAGCAGATATGACATGCCCCAAGTAGTGAACCTTCTTCTGGAAGAAGGTACACTTCGAAAACTTACCAAAAAGCTTTTGATCTCTTAGTCATTGCAAGACTATTCTCAAGTGCTTCTCATGATCCTCTTCTGTATTAGAGTAAATTAGAATATCATCAATGAATAAGCATGAAATCATCTAAACAATCTCTAAAGATACTATTCATAAGGTTCATGAATGTCGATGGAGCATTCATTAGACCAAAAGGTACCACTGTGAACTCGTAGTGTCCATACCGAGTTCTGAAAGTTGTCTTCAAAATATCCTCATCCTTAATCCTTAACTTGTGGTTACCTAATCTAAGATCAATCTTAGAAAAAACTATGGCCCCTTTCATCTGATCAAACAACTCATATATCCTAGGTAAAGGATACCTGTTCTTAATGGTAACCTTATCTAGTATCCTATAATCAATACACAGTCTCAAGGTTCAATCCTTCTTCTTAATGAAGATTACTGGTGCAACCCATGGGGATACACTCAGTCTAATAAATCCCTATTTTAGTAACTCCTACAATTGAACCTTTAGTTCATATAACTCAGTAGTAGTAATTTTGTATGGAGCCTTGGATTGAGGCCCCATTCTAGGTAATAGTTCAATCGAGAAACCAAATTCTCTCTTCGGTGGTAATTCTGTAAGCTCTTCAAAAAAGATATCCAAGAAATCTCTGAGAACTAGATAGCCCTCTAGACGTTTTTGGAAATTATCCAAGTCACTCACCAATATAGCATATATGGAACATCCTTTACAATGTGCTTTCTTTAGTTGCATTGTTGAGATATGTCTCAACTCTAGAGGCTTTCGAGATCCTAAAATCTCAATTGGATTTCCAAAATCATCCAAACAACTGATGACCTTATCCTCATAGTTTGCTATGGATTTATGCTGAATTAACCAATTCATCTCTAAGATCACATCATAAGAACCCAACGATGCTACATATAGGTTAACTTGGGTTTGGAAATTAGGTAGCTCTAAATCGCTGCATGATAGACATGAATCTACCCTCTTCTCTGCTCGATTTCCATACTGAACCATCCATGAATGTGACATAAAACCAGCTCTAATAGGTAATTTAGCAACTAATTTAGGATCAATAAAGAATTCAGTAGCTCCTATATCTATCAAAATAGAAACAGATTGACCAAAAATCTTACCCAACATTTGAATAGGTGAAGCCTGAAAGTCTTCTTGATAGTTGTCAACCGTTGCATGAATCTAGTGTTGCGGTCCTCATCGATCATTACCACCTCGCTGACCTCCTATACACTGAGTGCAATTGGAGGCATAGTGATCTCCTCCACAATTATAGCATCCACCTTGTGGCCCTGAGTGACCACCTATCCTGTTCTTGATCTTGGATAAGTTGGTGTTATTATTATTCACTTTCTTATTTCCACCAAAGCTTCCTTCTCCTTTATCCAAAGAGTTTTTCCCTCTCTTCAAGTTCTTGATATGCTGATTGTTATTACCCTTCTAGTTATTGTTGTTATTGTTTTGGAACTACCTATTTCCAAAACCAGATTTATCATTCACACTCTTCCTGTAGTTTGCCACTTGTTGCAACTTCTGTTCCTATTTTCTGGCCTTCTCAAAAACCTCTTCCATAGTCAATAGATTATGAATATCCACATTAGCTTTAATTTGTGGCCTCAATCCTAGGATGAATTTCTAAATACGGTACCATTCATCCATCTAATTTTGTGGTACATACTTCAGGAGATTAGTGAACCTTTCTTTTTACTGAGTAACTATTAGACCACCCTGAGTTAGATTCTAGAACTCTATCATTTACGTGTCAAAGAACAACTATGGAAGCCACCTCTTCTTGAAAATTTGTAAGAACACTTCCCATGTAGTTCCACCTGGTAGTAACTTCTTCTCAGTCTTCTCATTATCCCACCAATTAGCAACTTCTCGAGTAAGCTGGTATGCAGCCCAAACTACCTTGGTCTCATTGGACATATTCCTGAGCTCAATGTACTTTTCCATCTCAATTACCCAGGCTTCATCTCTATCACCGATAGTCTTACCATATAACTTGGGTAGTGCTGCTCTTTTCAAATCTTTCGCCAACACCCCTTCAATCCTAGCTTGAGGATTTTATGGTTCTTCAACCCTTGTATTGTCATTATTGGGTTGCTCCTAATTTAGGGGAATTTTGACCCAAGGGTTTTTTCCTTCTCTGACACTTGAAACTTCTTATTCTAGATTATCCATTATAGAACCCTGCTAATTCAAGAGAATGAGAATCTGATCCAACCTCTCATTCTCATTACTTGCAGCAGCTCCTTTTCCTCTTGTACCCATTATGTATCAAGAATTTCTACATCAAGGAATGTTTCTTTACTGTAATGGAAAAAGGACCCTAGTGTTCAAACCTAGGGCTTTGATACCAAATGTAAAGAGAAAAACTCTTTAAATCAACCATCGAAAAAGTTTTAAATAATTTCATTTATATTCAAAATAAAGTCAACACTTCATTCATTTAGACATCATAGAATCTAGTTGATTCCAAAACAACAACTTAAAGTTGATAAATAGATTCAATATACATTTCCAATTTTTATACATACACCTGTCATATTACACCACATTGAGAATAATACAAAAGAATTTGTAATATAAGTTACAATTCGAGACTTAGGCATTTAGGCGCCTTAGGCTCTACAATACATAATTCAAGAATACATAAAACATAAATTAAGATGACATCCTTTGATCTTCAATCCAATAGCATATCTTCAATAATGAAGATGAGAGCAAGGATCGAGCGCTTTTTCCGCCCAACCTTGAAGCTTATGCTTCCCCTAAATTCTTTAGTCATTCAAAGAATACCCGACCCTACATGAATCACTTAGCAAAAATCAGACGAGAAGCAAGATGGAATCTACTGCGTGCCTAGTATAACTAGTAAAACCACAAGCATTTTCATTTTCCTAATTCATTTAAGAAACAAGCAAGTTCGATACTAGGATATGGTAGAGAGTTCATCAATTCCATCTATTTCAATGGTCCTCAAGCTACTTGGCCAAGTAAAATGTCATGCACGGCAAATAAAAAAAAAATTGGAAAAGAAAAACTACACTCTCTAATAACCCATATTCGACACCCATCACAAAAGGTAATTTTCCAAACATATGACATGCACATTCATTTATCAAGCATGCATGGTTCCAATCAAATAAATACAATCTTTCACAAACAATTTAACAAAAAACTTGTTTCAAGCAAAAATAGTTTAAATGTTGTTCTTTTCATCATTTTAATCCATAAATGACATTAAATTAATATTTAAATTGAGTAAATTAAATAACAAAAATAAAGAAGGTGTCTCTCCAGTATGTAAATTAAGTACATATTTTAAAATAGGCATAAAAGAGCACACATTCTTTCGTTCTATTTACTCCTCTATTTAATCCTGTTCTAGTTCATTTTGCTTCCAAGTAAATCATATTTTTATCTTAATTGAATTTTTTTCTGTTTTGAATACTTTCAAAAAATAAATAATTACTTTTCAAGAACCGAATTAAAATAAATCATTTTAGTTTCTATTTTGAATGTTCTGAATTTTATTTGAAAAATTCACTGATTTTAACTTCTATTTTGAAATCATGTTAAAAATTTAAGAGGTATTTAATCACAATGTTTTTTATTTTGAATTCTTTTCAAATCAAATTTAAATAACATTTTTTTTGTTTTAAATCTTTTTCTATGTCTAAATTTCTCCTAAATTTATAAATCAGTAGTTTTTCATTGTTTTCTAAAACGAGTTTTCCTACAATTTTTTGTTTCAAACTTGTTCAATGTGCTTTTTCTAGTAAAAACACAGTTTGATGTTTATAAATTTAATCAAAATTTGATGAAAACAAAAATAATTTTTAATAGTTTAAAAAATCAGAACAAGAAAATAACTATTTCATTTGAATTCACTGTATTCATGATTTTGTTTAATAATTTCTAAAAAACCCTACTTGGTAATTCTGGAAATGATTGTTTGTGTGCTTCCTCTATAAATTTTCTATAGCTCTACCTTTGTTCTTCTATTCTCTTCCTCTCCTTGGTGCATCTCTATCTTTTGTTGCTTGCGTGAGATATAGACAAATTTTTGTTCAAACTCCCTCTGCCTTATTTTTCTTTCCCTGTCCACCCTTCCAATCTACACACTTCTTTTTTTATTATTGTTGTCCTCTTGTTTACCTGGTGCCTCTTCCTTCTTCAGGCGCACCTCTTTACTATGCGTGGGGAGTGGATGAAGGGTATTTTTGTCTGAATATAGCAGCCTCCCCTCTTCCTGTGTGCCTAAGCCTATCCTATGTTGGCTCCTTGTGGTGAGTGGGGAAGAAAGAGTTGTGCACCTTTTATTCCTGGCCACACCTTGCTCCTAGGTCTTCCTTTACACTCGTGGGTGAGATGGAGAGCCTTGGGTGGCTGCATGTGGAGGAAGGTGGGTGCATGAGAGAGTAGTCTGCAGAGGAAATGATTACTACTTCTCCCTGGTAGCGCCTATTGTTATACCTGTTCAAGTGTGTGGGGAGTGGAGAAGCAAACAACAAAAATTTAAGAATTTAAACAAAATCCTCTCCTCCAAGCCGTGTGCACATGGGTTGATTAGCAGCTCTAAAATAATGAAACATAAGATAAAAATCTCTGCCTCTATCAATTTCCTATGAATTCCCTTGCAAAATTCCTCATACTATCTTTTTTTTGTTTTTTTTCTGTTCCTAACAACAACGAATTTTTGTTCTCTTTTCAAATTCAAATTTCTTCCCAGCCTCCTCTTTTCTCATGCAATTGGTAGTTTTATCAAGAAATCAGATCCACAATTTGAGGTTGATCTCCAGATCAAATTTTCAAACTCCAAGTTATTGAATTTGATTGCCTTCCAATTTGATTGAAGATATTTTCTTCAATCTGTTCAGCTGTTGTTTGAATTCAATTTTTATTTGCACATATGTTTATTTTCCAATTTGTTTTCAATAAATCAGTTTTAGATATTTATTTAATTTCTTTAATAAATCTTTTCTCTTTCATATTTTCCAATGATAAAAATAAAAACAAATAAATTTATAACACAATTTTATTACATTTTAATAAATTTCACAATTTAAAAGTCTATTCTATTAATTTCAAATAAGAGCTTCACTATTTTAAATAATGGAAAAATATTGAAATAAGGAATCCAATTTATTATAAATAAAAATCAATTTCCTCATAAAATAATCAAATCGCTTTTTAAGACGACACATTCTATTCACAAATTGGATAAATCAGGTAAACTTAATTTAAAATTTACAAGAACAATAATCACAAGAATACATTAAAATATAACTAAGTGTGTGCATGAGATTCCATCATTCTCATAAATGTCTAATAGCTAAAACAACTCGACCTGATCATTGTTCTTGCCTTAATTCATGTTCACCTGTTCCTGTGTTCACTTGCACTCGAATTTTCATCAGCAATGACAAACCCCATTTTAAATAAAAATGCATTTCAAATCATTGCAATTGCATTTCAATTTCAATTTTAGTTTCATTTCAATTTAACTTTAATTTAAATTGTCATCTAACATAATATAATTAGCAATATCATGATTAATAATTTGCATTCAATAATCAATAAAATCTATACGTGACATTGATCCTTTCCTTTTAAATTGTTCCTTATTCTTTTTTCCATCTGAAAACTTCTATTGATTGAATTTGAAGGCTATATGATTCTAGGAAAATCTCTAACAACTTCCCTAGAGCTGATCCTAATCAGATTATCAAAATTCACATATCCCATCCTACGGTGCTAGAGACAACTCTCATTGATCTAAGAAAAAAAATACTGAACATCTCTACCCTTAAGTTGATAAATGTACAAGCTTAAAACCTTTGTTGCACATTTGTCCAACACATAAAATATTATGCCTTAAACCCTTTACATAGTAAACATCATCAGTATTATGTTTTCCATCAAAAATAATTGTTCCTTTACAACAATCTTAGCACCAGAGTCATCTCCAAACATCACTATACCTCAGTCATACTTCTCAAGTTTAGTAAACTTTCTCTTATCTCTATTCATATGATTTGAACATCCATTGTTAATTACCCAAAAGTATTCATCCTATCTGACATGAGAAGAAGTTACCAGAGTACCTTTTCTTTCATTCTTCTAGCTTTTCAGACTAGATTCTTCTACATATCTCCCATTATTAGTAGATACAACTTTATTTTCCAAGGCTAGGAACAAAAAATCATCTTTATCCTCCTCAAATTCAGATTCATCATAAAAAATTCCTACATATTCTCTAACATAGTATAATTTCTTGAACTTCCTATCTTTTATATCCGTGTGATTTTTATTATTATCCTTATTCTTATTTTGTGTAGCTCTATTAGGACATCTTGATGCATAATAACAAATATTTCCACAACTGAAACACTTAAAAGGCAACTTACCTTTGTATTTACAAGTACCTTTCTTCAACCTCCTTGTGAAATTTGCTTCCAATTCTTTTGAATAATCATCATCTAAGTCATATTGTATCTTCATTACTTTAACGGTTGTTTTAGTCTTCTCTTTATCTCTTACAATTTTTCTCATCTCAAATGCATTCAGGTCACCAAATAGATGCTCCTTGGTAAATTTATTCGGATCATATTGTTCTTCAAGAGAAGATACTTTGTCACTATAATTGTCTGGTAAGGTCATCAATATTTTCTCAATTATATCTTAATTTTACATGGTACCACCTTGATTCTTAATTTTTGTTGCTATAAGTTCAACTCTCTGATAATAGCTTACAATTTCTTCTCCCTGCTCCATTCTCAAGTTCTCAAATTATTGCTTAGCAATTAGTTACCTTGATAATTTTACTCTATCATTCCTGTCATAAATGTATTTCAACATTTTCCATACTTCATGAGAAGTAGCTACAGAAATAACTTTTGTTCTTTCAATTTTAGATAAGGAACTGAAGAAATAATACCTTGCTCTTTCATTCTCTTCAAAGGCTACAATCTCATCAGTAGAGGAAGGACTAGTTGCCGATATCACATACTTTGTCTCCATATCTTTCTAGGTATTGAAATTAAGTGAAATAAGATAACTTCTCATCTATTCTTTCTAGTCATTGTAATCAACTCCATCAAAAATAGGAATCTACAACTTGTGCGCCATATGATCTACCTCAGGCGATTAAGATTTTCACTAAGAAACCAAAGATCTGATACCGATTGTTGAAATAGCTCTAAGAACATCTCACATAAATCCTAATAATTACAACAAACTTTATTCACAAAGAACACTTCATCAGTCTAGCCAGACCAGTCAGTAAAACACAAAAGTTCAGTAGTAGGTCTTCCGAAGCACCAAACCACAAGAAAATTTGTCAGAACACAGAAACCATCGGAAAGAGTCATATCCCAAATCTGCAAGATTATAAACCAAATATCAAAATATTGTGGAGCCAAAACATTTATTCCAGTCCACAACTAGATAGTTCTACCAAACCAGTTCACACACCGGTGAACACATATTCTACTTGCCATCAATTGCGAAGCTAAATTTCAATATATTTGATCCATTGAAGCTTATGAACATACTTACAAATCCAAATAGGAATAATATAAACACAAAGAAAATGTGAAGCACAATACCAGAGCACACTTAGAACACACTTCAACATTGATTTAATTATTTCTCAAATTTTCTCAAAAGAACTTGGCAAAAACACAACTACAACTTCATGAATATAGCTCCATGTAGTCTAATAATTTCTACAGTATCTTAGCTGTACAAATACCATCCATAAAAACATAAACTATGTTAAAATTAGTGACAACATTAATGACAACACCATCAAACATATCCATACTTGTAAAAAAATGAGTTTCAAGCTATTATTTCTGATAATGTACCTGAAGGCTGTCCTCCAATAAGAAATATTAGTCATCGTACAAAATTGATTCTTGAAACTATTTTGTCGAATAAGGTAGCTCATCATATGACTCCAGTAGAGAGTGAAGAGTTGAATATAAAAGTGCAAGAGTTGTTGCAGAAGGGATTGATCAAAGAGATTTTGAGTCCATGTGAAGTACTTATAGTAGTAGCACTAAAGAAAGATAGGGAATGGTATATGTGTATAGATTCTAGAGCCATCAAGCAAATCACCATCAAGTATAGATTTTTCTTGCCGAGAATTGATGATATTGTGGACTCTTTGAGTGGAGCTAAGTACTTCACGAATATAGCTTTGAAGAGTTCATATCACTAGATGTGGATTAGAGAAGGAGATGAATGGAAGACAACCTTTGAAACCAAGGAGGGCTTGTACAAGTGGTTAGTCATGCCTTTTGGGATAACTAATGCACCGAGCTTATTTATGTGATTTATGAATGAGGTATTGAGAGAATTTTTAGGGATATTTTTTATTGTTTATTTGGATGATATTTTTTATTCTAGTAAGACATTGGAGGAAAATTTGATGCATATTTGAAGATTTTTTGAGAAGCTAAGGGAGGTGAAGTTGTTGATTAATTTGAAGAAATGCAGTTTTGTGAAGATAAGGTTAGTGTATCTAGGATTTTTTATCTTAGCAAAGGATCTTAAAATGGATCCAGACAAGGTGAGATCTATCATTGAATGGCCTACCCTGAGGAGTGTTATAGATGTTAGAGTAATTGGACATTTACTTTATTAATTAAACAATATTTGTTTAATTGCGTAAAGTTTCCTTTTAACTCTTTTTCACTTAAGCTAACATTAGGTACATAATAATTAATTACTTTATTAATTATTATTGTGCAAGCCTAGGGTTTTCCTTTTTTAGGGTCTTCATCTATATGTAGTTGAAAACTATCTTTTGTATCATTAATTCATTTTACATTTTCAGGTGAATATATTGCTCCACATTCTTGAGCATTTCCTTGGTTGCTTCTCTTTGTTTCTCCTTGTAATAGGTTATTTGCTTGCAAAGATCTTTTGGGCTTCTGTGGTGTTGTATCTTCTCAACTCCAACAATAGAGGTAAGATTATTTCATGGTCTATCAAGTTTTTTATAAAAATATTATTAAGAATTTTAGTAGTATTTGTGCACCTCTAATTGAAGAAATGAGAGGGGATAGAAAAGAGTTTAAGTGGACTATAGGTGTAGCCAAAAATTTTATATGTTGAATAATACAGCTATAGAGTAACTTGTTTTGGCACTTCTAGATTTCAATAAGGTCTTTCAGGTAGATTGTGATGCTAGTGGGACTACCATATGAGTTGTTTTGAGTCAAGAAGGTAATTCAATTGCCTATTTTAGTGAGAAGTTGAATGATGTTAAGAAGAAATATTATTTCTATGATTAGGAGTTTTATGCTATAGTTTAGGCTTTGAAGAAATGGAGACACTATTTGTTGCCAAAATAATCTGTTTTATATACTGATCACCAGGCTTTGCAATATCTCAATAGTCAAGGAAATTTAGATTAAAGACACTTCAAATGGGTTGAGTTTTTTCAAAGTTATAATTTTTTAAATCACATGAGTGGAGGCTGAAATAGAGTTGCAGATGTCTTAATTAGTGTTGATCATCAAAGCTTGTGCATATTCGATAGTCTTATGGGAAATTCAATGAATGGTGGATAATATGCACCTCACTGAATACTTCTGATTTTGGGAAAAGAGTAGAAAGAAATATAAACAAAAAAACATTAAAAGTGGTGATGCGCCAATGCTTTTAAAACATTTTAAAACCACAATTTTCCAGCTATGAGTGATATGATAGACATAGAACATCGCATCCCTTCATTTTTGGGAAGAGAATGAACAATAGAGGATATATACAAGCACAAATGCAATCATTCAATCAACCCACAGGAAGTGCATATTAAGATCCGACCAAACATAGAGGTTCAAAAATTAATAGAAAAAATTCAAAAGAAACATAAACTCTTCATCCTAATATAGCATATAATGAAGAAACGATAATCCTACAAAGAGAATAGAAAATTCCAATGACATAATCTAGTTTCTATAGATTATAATTTAATCATATACACAAACAACATGGAAGTCCGATAATCAAAACACTCAAATTAAGCAAGACATAGTGTTCTATTCTAGATGAAAATATAAAGAAATAAATATTGACAAAGACCATATCATGCATAGTTTCAAATATTTCTTCAAAATAGCTCATACTTCAAATATAGATGAGCTTTAAAATAAAGACCAGATTGCAATCCGATAATAGTTTGATCATATTAAATACATAGCATGCCAGAGTGAAGTAGTTCTCTGTAAACTTCTAAAGAAAATATTTTTACTAACTATGAAAGCTAAGGAAAATTTTCCAAAAAGGAAAAATTTAGGAACCCTTTCTTCATGTTGTTGTTTCTAATTTATAGCTGCCAAGGAGAGAGAAATGCCGACCTCATTCAAAATTAATGACTGCTAGATGTCGACACCTAATAGCTTGGAAATCTGATCCTATATCTTTTGTTAGGTCATTGCAATCCTGCTCATCAAATTTCAACTGTCGTATTAATATCATTTAGATATTTCAATAGGATAACCCCTCGTAATCACTTATATCCTAGAAAGAAAGTTTGGTAAAGGTCTTGTTGATCAATCAAGTGGATTTGGTGGCACTGACTTACGTACCCTCATTACAATGAGGAAAAATGCATTTTGATGGTATCTGAATGAAGAATCCTAAGATACAGCTCCTCTAGCATAAAGATACGACGTGTCACACAGGCAAAAATTTTCATATTCATGAAAAGTGGATTCAACAAATCATATACCAAGCGAACACATGGTTCAACTCCCAACTTTGAGGAAAATGATTAAAAAAGTGTGCATAGCCACCACGTGGCACATTGTACACCCGTTGGAAATATTACATTTTTGCATGCAAATCCTCCTGAAGAAAATAACTAAAGTTGAAAACCAAAAGTAGACTAAGGCAAAACTTTGCTTCATAGTTTTGGCAACTCACAAGGGGGCTTCTCCTGTGAAGGAATGAACCTAGATCTTTTTTCATTCTTGGAGTTTTAGGAAGGAATAATTCAACATCTCCCAGTCTACATCAGTCGATCGGGCAAGGCTACAAAAGGCTTTATACGCCTGATCAAACTCATAAACTTATTTGAAAGAAACAAATCCCCATCTTGCTGAAATGACTCCCAAATGATAGTAAAGATGAGAAGGCTAAAGAACTTCATTCTCAATGTCGTTTGTTGCTGGTGTTGAAATTGGCCCTAGAAGGTCTGCAAAATTTTGAACCCTATTTCTAACCACTTCTGTAATATGCTCAACTAATAATACATCTCCATTTTCTTAAGGAAAGGGAGGTAACCTAAAACTATATAAGACCCCAAAATATTTCTTGATTTCATCGACCCTCTTATTTAACACCACTTGGTTGTTCTTGGTCCTAGATGCTACCTTATGGAAATGAGCGAATTCAGTTTCTTTACTAGAGGCAACCCTATGATCTATAATTCTTACACTTCTCAGGGCCTCATCTGTCGCCACATAGATCTTGGAGATCAAGTTTTGTGACTTTTCCACTCAGGGAGCATACTCCTAAAGATTTTGGTTAGCCAACGGTCCAACCTTTTCATTTATTTCTTGGGCATCCCTCAAAAATTGTAGGACTAGTTTCAAAATGGTGAGCATAATAATGATTTGATCCTAATAGATGGATACTAACCTTCTCTTTACAAGAAGTGTCACAGACCTTTGTGCAATTGCTAACTCTTCTTGTAGTTGAGCCTCTTTTTCCTTTAATCTCTACTCCATTTGATCTCTTCTCTCGAGAGTCTTTGCTAGTTCGGAAACTAAATTTTTGACCTCTTGATTACGAGCATGCAAAGTAGAATTGGCTTCCTATTTGTCACCTTTTATCTTTTTGAACTCCTCTTAGGCCTTTTGTAGATCATCAGAAGCTTAAGCTTGGGCACCCTCTAGATCCTTTCTTATACTCTCCTAAACATGGTGTTTTGCACTAGATTGGCGCTCATCTGCAAGCTCACCTTTCAATCTATCTATTTCAGCATACAGCTAAATCTTCTCATCTTGAAGTGCTACGAGAGATCCTATGGCTTTCTCTTGCTATTCATTCACTTGCATTATGCAAGAAATTTCATCATTTTGTGCCCTGAGTTCCAATTGCAATAGACTCACTATTTCTTTCACATTTACTAGTTCAACTTTGTGTTTTCTCAACTTGCAATCTAGCTCTCATAATTTATATATACTACCTTTTGAGTAGTCTTGGCTAGATCTACCTTGTCGCATGGATGGATATCATTCAAATCTAAACCCACTGCTTTGATATCATATTCCTCCATCTACATCTATCCTTTGAGTCGGGTTGTGAGCAGCTTCATGGTAGTTATCCATAGAGAATTTCATTCTTCATTACAACATGCTTGAATCTTCTCAGCGGTTGGCAACTCAACATTCTTCTCTCTTCTTTTTTGCTTTCTATTTTTTCAGGCCAGCTTAGTTGCATCAAAATTCTTCTGAAAATTCTATGAAGAGTCGATGGTCTATGGCACCATAGAACCACCAAGGGGTAGACTAAAAAGAGTGTCAAAAAGGGGACACTTAATATGTATGGGCATGTGGGGAGGAAACTGGGAGAGTAATCATTGAAAAAGGTGGGATTCCAAATTGAGATTGGGCATCAAAACTACCAGGTTGAGTAAAAAGAGCAACAGATGAAACAGGTGACTTTTTTCCAAATACGGGTGGTCTTGGGGAAATAGGTAGCATGGATGATTCAAATTTTTCAATGGGGGCCCTAGATATGGAGATTAAAGAGTCAATAGCGACTAAAGTGGATGTTTCTTTCTCGGCACATGGGGGCACAACACTTGGTAAATTAAAAATGGTAGGGGGCTCATTCAGAACCAAAATCTCAGGGTCAGTAGGTGGAGGATTATTTTCAATAGGTGGGGGAAAAGGATTGACCAAAGATGAAGAAACATGAAGAAGAGGGGGAGAAAGGATTACCTAAACTGCGACTGTCTGAACATTCTGGAGAGCAGAATATACTTCTTCTTCATTTCCAATAGTTGCATCAGATATGTCCAGGTCTTAGACTCATAGTAACTTCATTCGACCTGATTTAGAGAATCTCGATCCCTTAGCAGATGATCCCATTGAAGCTTGATCTTTGATGCAGAGTCAAAGGAAGAAAAACAATTCTCAACCACTATGGGTTTCAATTCCACAAACCTCTTCAAACCTCACAAGAAAACTTCAATAAACAATGGCACCAAATCATGAAATATTACTTCTAAGCCTTCATCAGGCCTTGAAACACCTTTAACCATCTTTAATTTGACAAAAACAAGCCAAATATGCTGCCTCACAACTATCTTTTATTAGATTTATAAATTATTGCATCCAAGACTCAAACCCTAGCATCATGGCTAAATCAGGTGTAACTTCCAAACCAGATTGAATCTCCTAAAAATGAATACATTTTTGAGTACCCATTTTGGTCATTAAGAACATATCTCATTTACAGGTACACTTGTTTTGGAACACATGCTTGCTGTCCTGACATTCTTTGCTATTAATTAGGCCTAAATAGGCAGATATGCATGCAAACAGTCACGTATATCTATCACAAATCTATTAATTAATCCAATCGCTCTGGTGAGACTTTCTACTATCTTATTACAAACATTTTTTCCAATTTTTAGTGAAATCCAATGGTTAAATATTGAGAAACACGATTTTTATTTCAAACTATTACCCTAGATCAGAATTTGGACTGATTTCATAAAAAATAGCACAACTTCTTTAAATTTGAATCATTCTATATGAAAATGGAATAAATGGAAGTTGATTGGATGGTTTACCATTTAAAATCATTTAGGCTTGAATTTATATCCGTACATATCCGTACAAGGGTCTAAAACACAGAAATTCTGTAGAAAATGCACAAAAACAGTTATATTCTTTATTCAAGCTTTAAATCTCCATCACCCACAAGTTTCCAAATGATTCAAAATCCTTTTTAAAAGGAAATAAAACATGATTAATCAGTTTCTAACTCATTTCCAACTTCCTACCCATGTTTAGTCCCTAATGATCTTTTAACTCCCTAATGTTGCTTTTATGCAACTTGTATATTTTTTGCAATTTTAACACTATTTGTTGACAACTTTGTATTTTACACATTTGTTTGCTAAATATGATGTTAATACATTAGAAATGACTTAAATGATCCTTGTTAAAAGGTGAAACATCAAATTGGATCAATTTCTCAAACTTTCCACAAGGAATCAAAATTGTGTCAAGGTGCTCCTGCACCATACTCCTAGCCAAGAAAAAGATCCAAGTCCACTTGGATTGATGTTGTTAAAAATCTTCTTATCTTGCATGCTCTGCCACTACTCCATCTTGAAGCTACTCTTAACCACCTTCATTTTCACCTTGGGTTTGAATTTTTCCATGCAAATCAGCATCCTATCTTGCTCACCAACTGAAATCAGAATCATTATGCTTTGATGCTTCTCAATGCCTTGTTTCTCTCCTTGTCCTCTAACCTGCAACTTCACCTTATGCAAAAGATTAGTAACACAATGAAATTAAACATGATTTCTAGCATCATACCTCCATCATTCATCAATTCTTTGTAGATCTCCAAGGCCAACTCATCCATAATCATTCCTTTAATCAACTCAATGTCTTCAAGCCCTGAAATCAGGTTCTTTGCCATATCTTCATGCTTGGAAACATCTACAACAAATTTTCTCTCTTCATTAATGAAATCTTATTTAGCATCTTCAAAGAATTCATCTTCTTTTACCTTCTCGTGCCTTCTCTTCTTGATTATCTTCTTTATAGGCCATGAAACTTTCTTGTTTACCTTCAAGTGCCAACTTTTCATCTCCTTTATCATCTGCTCCATCTTTTTCATAGACTCTTGGAACTCTTTATCCAACCTCTTCATTTCTTGCTTCAACTCAGAAATATCTCTATCAAGTTTTTCTTGTCTCATCTTCTTCTTTCTCTCTTCCTATGCCTACAAATGCCTTTTCAGAATCTCCATCTTCAAGATGGTCACCAAGCAAGTTGCTCCTTGCTTCAACTCACTCACTTTTCACAACTCTCTCTGCCTTCTCAAAGGCAGCCACCAGGTTACCTTCTGAACCTGTAACGAAACACACAACACAAAACCACAACCAACTCTCTAGCCCAAATCTTGCTGAGCTCTGATACCAATCTGATGCAGAGTCAAAGGAAGAAAAACAATTCTCAACCACTATGGGTTTCAATTCCACAAACCTCTTCAAACTTCACAAGAAAACTTCAATAAACAATGGCACCAAATCAGGAAATATTACTTCTAAGCCTTCATCAGGCCTTGAAACACCTTTAACCATCTTTAATTTGACAAAAACAAGCCAAATATGCTGCCTCACAACTATCTTTTATTAGATTTATAAATTATTGCATCCAAGACTCAAACCCTAGCATCATGGCTAAATTAGGGATAACTTCCAAACCAGATTGAATCTCCTAAAAATGAATACATTTTTGAGTACCCATTTCAGTCATTAAGAATATATCTCATTTACAGGTACACTTGTTTTGGAACACATGCTTGCTGTCCTGACATTCTTTGCTATTAATTAGGCCTAAATAGGCAGCTATGCATGCTAACAGTCATGTATATCTTTCACAAATTGATTAATTATTCAAATCGCTCTTGTGAGACTTTCTACTATCTTATTACAGACATTTTTTCCAATTTTTAGTGAAATCCAATGGTTAAATATTGAGAAACATGATTTTTATTTCAAACTGTTACCCTAGATCAGAATTTGGACTGATTTCATAAAAAATAGCATAACTTCTTCAAATTTGAATCATTCTGCATGAAACTTGAAATAAATGGAAGGTGATTGGATGGTTTACCATTTACAATCATTTAGGCTTGAATTTATATCCATACATATCTGTACAAGGGTCTGAAACACAGAAATTCTGTAGAAAATGCACAAAAATAGTTATATTCTTTATTCAAACTTTAAATCTCCATCACCCACAAGTTTCCAAATGATTCAAAATCCTTTTTAAAAGGAAATAAAACATGAGTAATCAGTTTCTAACTCATTTCCAACTTCCTACCCATGTTTAGTCCCTAATGATCTTTTAACTCCCTAATGTTGCTTTTATGCAACTTGTACATTTTTTGCAATTTTAATACTATTTGTTGACAACTTTGCATTTTACAAATTTGTTTGCTAAATATCACGTTAATACATTAGAAATGACTTAAATGATCCTTATTACAAGGTGAAACATCAAATTGGATCAATTTCTCAAACTTTCCACAAGGAATCAAAATTGTGTCAAGGTGTTCCTGCACCAATCTTCTTGTTCTATGGTTGATTCTCTTAGGGACCACCGAGTTTTCTTCAGAAACTGGTAGAGGATACTACCTATGATTCCCTTTTCTTATATCTTTTCCCTCTATTTGACTCTTGTGGTTGGGAAGTATGGCATGGAAGTCGCTCCTTTGATACTTTAAGGTTGGACTCTAGATTGCTATTAGCGGAATCAAATTCTCAATCATAAATGTATTCAAACTATTCATCATATGGGTGGAACTCTCTGAGAAATTTATCTGTTCCTCCCATCTCTTTTTGGAACCTCCAGAAGTCTTCCATCTTGTATTCCGACCACCCTTTCCATTTCATCTAATTTTTAAGGGTTTTTCTTGTCGAAACCTCCCTCTGATATCTTGCGTATGGCATATAGAAACTCAGCCACTTTGTCCTTTTAGTTAGTATGAAGGCCAATTGAACATACAATTCTGACTTCTCCTGAGTCGGGTTCCTCTTAGATTCTAAATATTCTCGTGTCTTGTGCTTGAGGGGAAAATGCTTTGACGAATTGTAGTCCCATGTGTCGCATATAAGGACTAAGCCCAGAGCCACCAATAGATTTGTCAATTCATTTTACTCTTAATGCTTCACCAACACTACTTTATTGATTTTTATACAAAGAGGAAGCATATATAGATTTTTTTGGTTCCTTCCCCTACTATAGGCGTTGTCAGCAAGAGTTTCCTGACAACATGCCTCCAATGTGAAGACCCGATCCATCATAAATCTAGGGATTCGTAAGGGTTCTTTGACAAAAGCGTGATCTCTGATAAATTAAAATCCTCCCCAAAGAAATAATCTACCAAGGTTGATAAATTTTTAATGCATTAAAAGACCTTGCGGGACAAGAAATTTATTGATCGTGGCAATAACTCTTCCAACACCGGTCTTAGAAAGTGGTACAAAAACTAGTAATAATTAATTATTCTTGACGAGACATAGGTCCATACAAAAATTGGTTGAATTAAGCCCTATTCATCTAACCTAGAGACAGGAAAATATCTCTCTAGAAACCCAAAGTTCTAATGCAATATTAAATGGACGAAGAAAGAAGAATACTTGAATTTAGACTTAGCTTGGTAATTCTTCAGCTACAACAACATATTTGTAGCTATTAAATTGGAAAATTAAAAATATATTTTCTCTGGCTCCCACTTGAGTATCAGAGCCAAAACCATCTAGAAAGAATGGACCTCTTCATCACCATTTAGGCCAAAAATCTAGGCCAACATGGAGAAAATATCCCGTGTGTTATCTGGGAAATTTTTGAATGCCAAGAGAAAAAAAATGACCTCTAGTCAGCCTCTCCTCTATAGCATCATAATAGAAACCCTCTCTTTTTTTTTATTCCTCCCAGTAGGTCTCCATATCTTCTTCAATAAATGGCTCAACACATCAACTAGGAGGGATGCACAACATCTCTCGTATAGCTAGAGCATAAATTGTGACCTTGATCTTGTTGCATGTTATGGTTCCAATTTCTTCATTGAACCTTTTGGCACATGCGTCCACTAACTCTGGGCATAGATGTATGGCAGGTAACATGAAATATGGCATACCACAATTCCAGAGCCGAGAAGAGAAACCCTCAGAATTACCATGATCTTTCATCCTTTGAAATGATCCTTCTCTAATATTTTTAGGGTTTCTAGCCAATCTTGGGTCAAAAACATTGTCAGCGACATCTCACACTGCTTCTCTTTTAACACTTTTGTTTACTTGCACCTTCTTACAGAACTCGAACGGTCAATCCTCAGGCATTGGGGCATTAGAAAATGATCTTCACCCAAATAAATTGATGAAAATGAGCATCTTTGGTATAAATTATTTCCTTCTTCCAATTGTTGATGGTTCTACCATGACTACTTCAAAATTTGTAGAGTGTTTTCACTAGAACGACCACTTGCTTTTTGCTTTCCTTGGAAAAATCTACCTTTTGGTGTAATTAATTTCCTCAAGAAGTACGTGTATTTAAGGCTATGTCTTTACTGTTGGTCCATTAAATGTTTACAACAAGGAGATATGTGTGGTTGGGATATCTGTATCCCTCGAGAATGTAAAAAAAGCTACAATAATGGATTTAGTACATTCCTTTTGCCGCCTCTTTTCACAAATAGGCTCATTGTATTGGAGAGAGTTCCCTTAATTTTGTCAATCTTACCTAGTGATACAAAGTACCTTTGAAAAGATGTACTCATTAATTTGTCATATATTAGTGTGTTAATCCATGTCTTTTCACTTATGTGAGCTAGCTGATGTTGATGATGGCCAAGGACACATGTCAATGAATGACTTACATGAGCATTTACTCCCAACGGCCAAAAAATAATTTTGAGACAGTATGCTAGATTTTTTGTATGATCTATTCTCTGTTCACCAGCTACTTTGATATTTTCCCATTGTCGTCTGGCATCCAAAACTAGAAATTTCACTATTTGGATTCACCAACACCTCTTTTCTATAGCTATGCTACCTCAAGGCTATATTCATTCAAAAAGTAAGACTTTGGAGTCTAGCCAACTTCTTGTCTATCTACATATTCTCTTTTGCTTTGCTTCTTTAACCATGTCTATCAGCCTAGGTACTCTTGTCTATCTTCTTCCACAAAGGTGACAATATGCCTTCACTGGGAAGATTACAACTCACAGAGTTAAATTCCTGGTAAAGAGGTGTGACCAACTGGGGGTAATTGTCTTTCAATGGGTCATTGGCATGTACTTTATTGAAGGAAAAAATCAGATGAGGAGCAATGAAAACATCTTGTCTTGCTTCATGGCCTCTCTCCTAGACCTGAACATCGCAAAACACAAGATAGTGGAGTTGTGTTGCTAAATGTTTGACATCTCTCTGCTAGAAGGGCTCAGTGAAATTGGGCAAGTTGTCATACCTAGTGTCAGTATTCCCAGCGCAATGGAACTCTATCAGTTCATTGATCATGGCATGGACATGCCTTAACTTCCTTTTTTGAGTGACTTCCATGCCATGGAATTGGAAAGCCACTGTGCTTTGTCTCTACCTTTTGCCACCTACTTCCTTTGAGATTATGGTGTCGATGACGCTCCTGGATTTGACTTCAAAAATCACTTCGATCTTGGGGCATACAATCATGGAGAATGAGAGCAAGGTCCATGCACTACATGTTGTGTATTCCCCATTTTCCTATTTATAAAGAAGAAGAAGAAGAAAAGAAAAACAATTATGGGAAAAAATCCCTTATAACTATGGCTAGAGGCCTATCTCTTTGTAAAAATGCCTCCATTTTTTTTTTTGTACTTTTGCTCAAAGACCCTTTCTAGGTTTTGCTCGAGAGAGATTTTCTATTAAAATTTGAGCCTTGGGCTACCCCATACTATAAATTTGATGAAAATATAATATATGACATAGTATTTATTACTTCTTTTGTTTCTTCATTTTTCCTTCTGGCTTATTCTAAAACTTAAAATGTTATTTACAATTTTTTTAAATATGGTACATATCTATGAATTTTTAAAAGAATGTCATACTTGAATGGAATATTTTTGGATAAATACTATTTAATAGTATCTCTAAAGCATTAATTTCCACATTCTCCAACTCATATACATTCTTATCCTTACAAACGTTGATTAGCTAAGGGCCCTTCAATAGTGCTTTGAATTTGGTGTGTTGCCCTGGTTTTTAAGTGCGTTCATCATATCTCAACACTAGGCGTCCTTCCTATAAATCTATGTCGGAAGTATTTTTTTTGAACCATCGCTTGACCATCTACTAGTGGCCAACCATGGCTTTAGTGGAATTTTCTCTGTCTTCCTCCAATTTGAGGAGTTCGGCTATCTATACTTCCATTTCGTTGCTTTCCTTTATTTCTAGTGTTTTCATTAATTGTAAGGCAGGGAGTTCCATGGAAATAGGTAGGAATAATTCCTTCCCATATACTAATTCATAGGGAAATGTCTTTAGGATCTTTTTTGGCATGATCTGATCTACCCACAAAGTATCCCATAGATGTTTGTGCTATTCTCTTTTCCACTCAGACCCAATGCACTTGATTAACCTAATTAGGTTTTTATTTGTTGACTCTTGCTAACCCATACCCTTATGGGTTGTAGTTTGAGGATTTCTTGAGGTAGATCCCATTCCTAATAGAAAAATACAACACCTTTGAACCTAAAAAGGCTCGAGCATTGTCAGATATGATAGTCTTTGGTGAGCTAAACTTGGTTACCAGTCCCTCTAAAAAGTTGACAATCTCGCCTTTTGTAGCACCTTTTAGGGCGATAGCCTGTATCCACCCTGTGAATTAATTGGTTGCTATGAGGATCCATCTATAGCCAACACTAGAGATGATATTTATCATTCAGACAAATTCTAATCCCCATTGAATGAAAGGCTCTTTAGTTTTAATGGGATTTAAAGGCAAAGCATAATTTTTCCTTTTGCCAACAAAGAATTGGCATTGAGTACACTTTTGCACTAAACAGTGCATTTCAAAAAACATTGAGGGCTAATAGTATCCTTCTTGCATGATCTTGAGGGTGGTAGTTTTAGCAAAAAAAGGTCCACCCTCAGGATTGATGTGGAATTCTGATAAAACCCTTTCTGCCGAGCACTTTTCTGGACATCAGAGCAATACTTTGTCATAGTTTAATTTAAATAAAATTCCCTCAATTAATACGTACTTGGTGCCTTGCAATCGGTAGTAACTTCATTTGTGGAATGGGAGATCCATTGGTTAATGTCCTTTCTACATATACAATTTATGATCCATCAGTAAGGATTCGTCAAACTCAAATTGATTTGAAAATAATTGATCAATCTCCTACTCAGGTTTGAAACCAGACTCTTGTGCAAGATATTTATAGAGGCCTCTTCCCCACACTAGATTAGTCGGCTTGATATCCACATCATATTGTAGGATCTTGGTGATCCAATTGGCTCTCTTTTTAGTTATCTCTCCTTTAGTAATGTATTCCATTACACTCAGGTGAGCAACCAAGATGGTGATCTTATTGGCTACTACTAGGTGTCAGAACTTCTTAAGGCTTTTGACAATGGAAAAAGATTTATTTTCTACAAAGTTATATCTAAATTCGTAACCCTTGAGGGTTCTTGAATGAAAATAAATTGAATGCTCATCGTTATCTTCCTCATTCCTTTGGGTGAGCATATAATTTATGCTATGTTGACCGCTATACACATATAATAAGAAATATTTAGAAAATTCTAGATTAGCCAACACTGAGACAGTGGAAATAGCCTTCTTGATTTTCTCAAAAGCTTCCTTTCCTTCGAGATTCCATTTGAACATCAAATTATTCTTGAGCATCAACATGATGGGCCTTGCAATGCCCACAAAGTCTAAAATAAATTGGCTAACAAAATTGATCTTTCCTAAGAAATACTATAGTCCCTTTCTAGTTTATTGGTAAGGGTAAATCCATAATAGATTTCACTCTTTCAAAGTCCATTGCAATTCCATCCTTGGATACTACAAAGCTAAGTAGCTTACCTTGAGGTACTCCAAAGACAAATTTTTTGGGATTTAAAGAAATCCTGAAATTTTGGCATCTGTGGAAAACTTGTTCTAGGTGATCAAAATGATCAGCTTCAACTTTGAAAAAACTATTAGGTCATCCAGATAAATTAGACTGATTGAATTGATCAATCTCATGAAAGAAATGTCCATGGCTCGCTAAAAATTGTGCCAACATTTGAGAGTCTAAATGGAATCTTTGCATATTGGAATCTTTGCATATGTGAATGTTCTCCACTTGGTGGTAGACATCATTTTATGTTGGTCACCTTCCTTAACATATACCTAATTGTATCCCGAGAAACCGTCAAGCAATGAGAACATCTCTAACCCAGATACTATTTGCAAGATATGTTCCATGGATGGAAAAGGATAGTGATCTTTTAGTGAGGCCCTATTCAGGTCCTAGAAATTGACATAAAGTCATATGTAACCATTGTTATTTTGAGCTCACACCAAATTAGACACCCAAGTTGATTCTTTAATCATGTAAATGATTCAAGACTCAATTAGATTAGTGATCTCTTTGGCCATCGGTGCCTCAACCTTCAAATTGGTGGGGATCTGCTTCTATCAAACTAGTTTTGACCCTTCAACCAATTCAATGGTATGCTAGATTATACCAGGATTGTATCCTCTAAGATCATCATGGATCCATTCTATAACTCTGTCGTACCTAGAGCGAAAATTCATTAACCTTTCTTTATCTTCCCACTAGAGAATTGATAGGCCTTCAGAGTCTTTGATCCTATCAGAGACAATAATCAGAATCTTGCTCTAGAACCAGCTTTGTATTTAATAGTTTCATCAAAGTATAAGGTCCACAGATGATTATCCATCAGATCATCATAACTTTCCTAATCTTTCATTAGTTTTAGATGAATGATGTCATCATCAAATATCACAAATTCCCAGTCCCATGGCATGGAAATTTCCAAACGATTCGGATTCAATGAATTGGTTGAGGAGAACTTATTCTTCAGGGGTCTTCTCACTTGTATCTTCTTCATCTTCAAGCATTTCCATGTAATATCCCTCTTTACTTGAAAAAGAAGTATGTGCTACTTCAAAATATATGACAATATTGTCTGCTATATGTTCAAAGTGTAAAGATTCTAAAAGAATATTCATCTTTTCCTAATGCTTGGTTCTTAATATCATATGAGACCAGTCCAGTGCAAAATATCCACCCAGCTTGTGGTGAAATCTCTAGAAAGACACATCCAAAAATTGGGGGAATGTCTATTACAACTACCTCTTGCGAGACTCTCTAGCTTGGGGATGAAAAGAGGGTTAAGGATAGATATTTTATCTGAATGACTGCTAGAACCTTCTTTCCATCCAACTACATGATTACTTTTTCCAAAGGTTCATACTTAAGCATTAAGGAATCAACCACTTTCTTTGTCATGAATGTTGTACTAGATCCAAAGTCAATCATATTGTTGTGCAAAATTTTATCTCCCACAATTAATGTTAAAAATAAAGGAGTGGGATTTGGCCCTCTTACCCCTTTCTCTTTTTCTTTATCCACGTCATTTGTATAAGAAACAACCTTCAAAATTTGGGGATCTGATGTGGGCTCTTCATCTTCACTCCGATTGCACAACGAAACTTTGTTCGTCTATGATTTTGATTCTTCATTTTTCAATGCTTCCTAAAGCAATGTGTTTTGCTCAGGGATAGATATTACATCCCATAGAGACACATTAGGAGGTGCCTTCTTTAATTGTCACCATGTTGAGTGTTTCGACCAGTTGAATCTTTGGTCTGAATGGAGGAATATCTCTTGGCTTTGTAGGAAGATGATCTATTGTGAACGGGTTTAATGTCTTATTACGCAAATTTTTGGGCAACGGTGGAGTCCATTCTTGCTGAGTTGGATGAATAGTCGGTTGAACGGTCAGTTGGACAATCGGTTGGGGAAGTCATCCTTCTCATGACGGTTGTTGGCAAGGCTAAAAATGGGGCAGAGCTTGTGGCACATGATGAGCCTTGGTTTTGTTCTTGATCTTTGTAGAATCCATAGTTTATTTGCTGAAGTTAACATGGAATTTAATATTAAATGTTGATATTTCTATAATGTTTCCCTCAAACCATAGACATTAGGTTTAATTCAATTTCTACCAATTTTAATGACATTAGCTATTATGTAGACTATCTATATTAATTTTTCATGTGTTTGATGAATATTCTTTAAGGTGGTTTTAGATGTGCAATTATAATGCATACTAATATTGCCATGCAAATATACTTGAGGACACTAATTTGAGGAATGCAACTAGCAACTGGTGATTACTAATGAGGCGTTCGAAGGTCAAATGAAGGACGACGGCGAATATTCCTCATGTCAATCGCATGTGACAACCTTGTAATGATCTTTCACGATGTTGAGAAGCTGTAGGTGTTACTACAACATTGAGTTTGCATTTGGACTTGCATATCTAATTGGATTCCTTGCATGTGTAAGCACCCTCCATTCTTTTATCCGCTTTCCCTAAATGGAATCATCCCAATTAGTGGGAGTTGACTACCCTGTTTAGGTGGTAGGATAAATAAGTTTCAGATTCTCCTTCTTTGGGAGTTCGAGAGTTTGAAGGTTATTGAGCTACTGATTATTGATGTTGTATCTGATTGTTTTCTAAATATTTCCAGACATGTTGCTCTTTTTTAATTGTATTTCTGAATGAATAAGATGAAGTTCTGAGTTGAGCATTTGAATTTACATTAGTTTTAGAGGATACTCATCCAAGGGGGCACACTTGGTGATTAATCCACCCTTTAGTTTAGTTAGATTAGTTATTAGTTTTTGTTTAGTATTTAGTTCTGAATCTAGCACTGACTATTCCTAAATCCACTAGAATTCCATTCTATGATTGTTCCTACAGCCAAAGCAGACATAGTAGTTCTCTGTTTGTTGTTCATATTTTCATTCCTATCATGCATGTTTAGCTTAGTTTAATTGTTGAGTGATGTTCAACATTTACTTTGTTCCTTTCCAAGCAATTTACTATCAGTATTGAATATTTCTTAGTTGTAGAATGAAGATGACTAATTTGAAGTTCCTAGTGCACATACTGTGCTAACCCATTTCAAGTTCATGTCCCTGAGTTAACAATTTAAATGTACCCTCATGATGGTTAAAATTGATATTCAAATTAGATGTTCAATATTTGAATCACGACTCTAAAGGCTTAGTTATTAATATCATTGTAGGAGGTTGAAATTTTTGGCGTTGTTGCCAAGGATGGTGTCAAACTAGGGAGTTATTTGGAGCTATTTCTAGTTTTCTTTTTGTTGTAGTATTTTTTGGAGTTTCCTCTTAGTGTTTATATGTTATGATCCACTATTATTTCACCAATTATTTGTGTGAGTTGGCTGATGCTGAGTGATATCGCCTGCAAAAAAGAAGAAGAGATTCTTATGGGAGATTCTTTCCTAATGATCCAAAACCATTTTAGCTAGTAGAGCTTCCAAATTTGCCCAGAAATGAAGAAGAAGAGCCACACCCCTTTGCTGATACATTTCTTGATTTAACAAATTATGAAGTTTCCCTTGAAGATCAAAATTGAGTTGAAGAATCACTTACTTTGGAACTTCATCAAGTAGGCATGGTTGATGCAAATAGAAATAGGCCTAATAGGTAGAACCAACCATCTTTTATTTTTCCCATTTCTCAACAAAATGAAGTAGACAACCTCAAAAATATCCTTGCTTCAGTACTTCATAAATTCTATGGGATTTTTATAGAAGATATTGATACATTATTATTTGAGTTTGATATAATCTATAGAAGCTATGACTATACCACTGATGCCCACTGGCTTAAGCTATTTCCTACCACTTTGAAAGAAGCTGCATTGAGATTGTTTAATGATCCTTGAAAAAGATACTATGGAGACTTGGGAGGACATGAAGAATAAGTTCCTTGAGAAATACAAAGAGTATTGCAAGGGCAGTGATATGAGAGGAGGTGACATTTTCATAATGCAATAAAAGGAAGATGAAGGCTTGGAGGATTTCATTTAAAGGTGTATGTTTTGTTTGAAAAAATTTCCACTTCATACACTCAATGAACACTCATAGAAGATGCTTTTCTTGAGAGGAATTAATGAAAGTTGCATTGATGCCTTGGACCTGATGGAAGGAGGAAATGTCACTCAAGTTCCTTGGGAGGATATTAAGAAGATATGCCAGAACTATTCTAGGGAAACCTCAAAGAAAGGGAGAGCTTACCAATCATCTATAGGTAAGTCATCTACCATTAGAGTTTAAAGGATGGATATTACTCATTTTCTGGTAGATTTCAAGTAGGACATCATAAAAAATCTAGCTACTTAGTTGGATACACTTCAGGCTAAGAAGAAACATGAGGAGGCAGAGGCAATGCAGACAAAATATTGCTCTCATTGCAGAAAAAAGGACTACAAATGCAATATGGTAGCTAACATTGAAAGCACACATATTCCACCTAAGTTCAAACCAATTCAGACTAAGGAATATCAAGTCTACTTTGTTGCACAGAAAAGGCCATGGGCTCCAAGACAAGGTATGGCACCAGGACCACTATCTTTTGTTGGGCCATATTTTAATTTGTATTCATCTTGTAACTAGTGGAAGCCAACATGTTCATCCAACTATGGAGGATATCTACCATAGTCTTGGGGTAACCCTCCAAATTTCTAGCCCAATTATCAAAATTCTACATCTCAGTGGTAGCAACCTCAGGGGAATTGGAAACAGTTTCAAGGACCTTGGCAACCACCTCCAAGAAACTTGCAACAAACATTCCAATAAAGAGGTGGACAATTATGACCAAATCAAATAACCAGTTACATGCAACCACCTTCTCAACCCCAAAAACCTTCTATAATGCCTCCCCCTACTAATCCCAACCTAAATGTAACTAAACCCACTCAGTTACTATCTCAGCCCACACCTAACCCAAATAATAAACCACAACAACAACCTATATACTTTGTTGATCCAAATCAATTTCCTGCATATGTTGTGAGTTTAAGTAGCATACTTTTGCATGTAGGAACCACTTTTTCAACCCCTTCCATACCCATCATCACTGAGCTTCTTGTGGAAGAAGAAGAACCTCTAAATGTTCCCATTCAGTTTAGTGCACCTAGAAACCCTGAACCGATTCCACCCAAACAAACAAAAAAAGAACCACCATTTCCTAGAGATTATAAGTTTCCAAACAAAAGGAAGACAAGGAGGACACCACTTTTAACATTCTAGACTAGTTGAAGCATATCTGTGTCCAAATACCCCTATTCCAAGCCATAAAATATGTCCCTACATATGGGAAAGCAATCAAATAAGCATGCCTCAAGAATCTAGGCAGGAAAAAGAAAGACCCAACTACAACTCATGTAGTTAGACAAATGGCTGACATTATGTTTGGAAAAGTAACTATCCCCAAGTACAATGATCTAGGTAGTCTTGTAGTTGAAATTATTATCAATGGGACACCCAAATAATTATTTGATTGAATTTGGTGCAACAATAAATGTGATGACTAAGGACAGCCTACAACAGCTAAATATTGCAAGTATGAGATCCACTCCTACTATCTTGTAGCTTGCTAATAGTTCCACTATTAAGCCTAATGGCATAGTAGAGCGCCTTGTGGTGATTCTAGATACTTGGGAGTATCCATCCAACTTCATGATTCTTTCTCCTAAAGCTAAACTAGGCGGATATCTTATCATCCTTGGAAGGCCATGGTTAGAAACAACAGATGCTTATATTAGGTGTCGGTCAAGTGAAATGACCACTTCTAATGGTAGGAGCACCAAAAATATTGTTTTTAATCCTCCTTCTCAGCCATCCCATGGTGATGATAATCTTGTATGGCCACATGTAGGTGAAGAGGCTAAGGAAGCTAACTCTATGACACAACTTATGATGTTAGGTAGAAGCCCTTTCCTACAACTTCAAAATGAATATGAAGTGTTATCTAATATAATTCTGAACCATTGTGAGATAGAGGAGGTACGAGCCTCTCATGTGTCTAGTTCTATTGATCTCGTGAAGACACTTCTATCTACTCTACTTGATATTCTTGTAACCACTATTTGTGCAAACAAACTTCCTACAACCACTCTTCCTGCAAACAAAATTCTTGCAGCAATAGGTATGTTCCATACAATGCTTCATATGAACTTAAGGTACCATGCATTCATGAAACAACTATGATAGAGTTAACTACATAAGTATAGGTGTCTACAGGAAAATGTTTGAATATTAACATCAAATTGGGAGAAAAATAATAGTTGTCATTGAATTTTTTTTGAAGGCCCACCAAAATGCATTTGCATGGGATTATCATGATATGAAAGGCCTATACCCCAATCTTTGCACCCATAGGATATATCAAAGATGATTGTCAACTGGTTAGGAAACCACAAAGACAAATCAACCCTGCATTGAGGGAGATTGTCAAAACAGAGCTGTAAAATTTGCTAGATGCAGGGTTTATCTATCCTATCTCATACAACTAGTGGGTGTCCCCATTGGTGATTGTGCCCAAGAAGGGAGGAAAATGGCAAGTTTGTATTGATTACAAGGAACTCA
Organism: Sequoiadendron giganteum; assembly: GCA_007115665.2. NCBI lineage: Eukaryota > Viridiplantae > Streptophyta > Pinopsida > Cupressales > Cupressaceae > Sequoiadendron > Sequoiadendron giganteum. The sequence goes on along the minus strand of CM021104.1, from coordinate 467,433,540 downwards.
ATTTTCTCTTTCCTTGACGGATTTAGTGGCTACAATCAGATTCAAATTTCACCCGAGGACTAGGAGAAAACAACCTTCACATGTCCATGGGGGACATATGCCTATTTAGTACTTCCCTTTGGCTTATGCAACACACCTGTAACCTTTCAAAGAGCATTCATCAACATATTTTTAGACATTTCTCTTGACTTTACCACCCATGGTGCCGATTTTGATGAAGCATTGGAGAATCTCAAGAAATTATTATCATGATGTGAAGACCAAAATATCTCTTTAAACAGTGATAAGTAATTCATGATGATGTAGGAAGGTGTATTTCTTGGCCACCACATTTCCCACAAAATAATTTAGGTAGATCCTACAAAAATTGAGGTAATTACTAATCTGCCTACACCCACAAAAAAATGATGTTAGGAGTTTATTGGGACATGTAGGATATTACAAGAGTTTCATCAAAGACTTTAGTAAAATAAAAGCACCCTTGTATACTCTTTTAACCAAAGATGTTGAATTCCAATGGATGAAAGACTGTGCCACAACATTTTCTGATTTAAAGGTAGCCTTGACTCATGCTCCTATACTTAAGGGACATAATTGAGGAATTCCTCTTCACATCCACACTGATGCATTAGACTATGCTATAGTAGTAGTCTTAGGACAAAAAGGAGCTATTGAAAATGCCATTTATTATGTCAACAAAAACATGCAAGGAGTTGAATTCAATTATACAGTAACAAAAAATAAATGTTGGTAGTAATCTACACCTTGAACAAATTCAAGCACTACATAATAGGCTACCAAATATTTGTTCACACTGATTATGAAGCCATCAAATATCTCATGAATAAACCCCTGATCTTAGGAAGGTTAGGTAGATGGTTATTACTAATGTAGGAGTTTGACATAACTTTTGTGGACAACCAGGGAAGGCCAATGTTGTCGCAAATTTTCTTTCAAGACTGACCACATTAGAAGAAAATCAGGCTATAGATGACTCATTTCTTTATGAGCATCTATTTTCCATTACTGTGCACACACCCTGGTATGCTGACATAGCTAAATACCTTGTGACAGGGAGATTTCCTCCTCACTTCTCTCCAAAAGAGAGAAGAGTGCTCATTGAAAATTCTTTTCCTTTTACATGGATTGTTGGATGCTTATTTTATACTAGACCAGGTCATGTTATGAGAAGATGTGTGAGGGAGGATGAAACATATGACATTATGCATGCATGTCATGATGAACCTTGTGGAGAGTATTTTACAACCAAAAGAATTGTAATGAATATTTTAAGCACAAGATACTATTGTACTACACTCCACAAAGATGCATGAAGATATACAAGAAAATGTGATAGGTGCCAATGAATGGGCCAGACATCTAAATTAGATGAGATGCCACTCTACCTCAAAGTAGTAGTCACTACCTTTGATAAGTAGGGATTGGATTTTGTGGGACCCATTGATCCCCCATCAAATGATAAGTCTTATATCCTGGTATGCACTGATTATGTAATTAAATGGGTAGAAGTCAAGGCCATGAAACATGCCAAAGAAAATAATGTTACAAAATTTCTTTATGAAGAAATTTTCACATGATATAGAGTGCCAAGAGAAATAGTAACTGATCAAGGTGCTTAGTTTACCTCAACACTTGTTATAACACTAGTCAATGAATATAACATAAGGTACACAAAGTCTAATCCTTATCATCCTTAGGCCAATGGACAAGTTGAGGTGATCAATAGAGAGATTGAAGCCATCCTAACAAAAATAGTGACTATTCATAGAAAGGACTGGGAAATTTTTTTATTAGAAGTAGTTTGGGCCTAAAGAACCACCTAGAAAACTACTACAACCTTCACTCCATTTGAGCTACTGTATGGGAAGATAGATATGATGCATATTTAATTCAAGTAAAAAACTCTTAGAACTATAGTAGACTTAGGGATGAATATTTTTGAGGCCCAAAAAGAAATAATTGTGCAGTTGAGTGTCTTAGATGAGATGAGGAAGACAAATTGTACCACACTAAAGTCATGCAGAATCAAAGAATCAAATGACATGAAAAATTTATCAAAGAGAAGAAATTTAACCAGGTGACTAGGCATTGCTTTATGACTCACAATATTAGGACAATTTAGTAAAATTGTAAACAAGGTGGCTAGGACAAAATGAAGTTGTTGAGGTCTTTCCCAATGGTTTTTTTCAATTCGCCACCATTGATCCTATTAGATTCCATTTACTAGTCAATGGTCATCATCTCAAATTGTATCACAAGCCAACTTCCAAAGAAGATTTCCTACAACAATTCAACCAACCTACAACAATCGAGCTTCCTACATCCAAAGGCAGTGGTACTAGTGTCCTTCATTTTGGTTAATTAAGGTACGTAATTGTCATAATAAAGACTTCTATATTTTTAGATGTGCATTTCTTTGACCCATCTGCCCATCTGTACCACCTTTCTCTCTTCCATCAATTCATTCTACGTCACATCATTCCACTCCATCATTGTTGATTGCTCAATTTATTTCCTAAAAATGTGAATGGTACTTTCTCAATGATCTTTGTAGTGTATCCTCCACAAATTCAAGTATGTGTTCATTAATTTCTCTCCTAATTATCTTTTTAGTGCATTCATTTAATCGTTATACGATTAGTATGGGCGTTTACATAATTTTCATACCCCCTATCAAATCAATACTACCATCTCACATGTGTGGAAACATGTCCAAATTTAGGTTGGGGGGGAAAAGGAAAGATGTGAGTACATTTCCCACATGCCGGTCCATGATTTGTCTACATCACTAAATCTTGTTGAGCTGATTTAAAATTCATGATTTGTCTACATCAGTAAATCTTGTTGAGCCAATTTAAAATTTGAAATGAGGGACAGATCATATCTATGATGTGACACTAAATTTCAACTGCTATTCCTTTTCATCATAGCTCATTTTTATTACCTTGTCTTTTCCATTATTGACCTCGTCATAATTTCAAATTGCAAAAGAAAGAAATAGAGAAGGAGAATTTAGTCAGCATTGGTGCAGAACAATTTCAGCTAATAAGTGTTGTAGAAAGGAATTTTTTCTTAAACAAGAAGTATAGGAGAGGAATTTTTCAGAGTGACAATGATTATAGAAAATGGGAGGAATACTAATTCAAAATGAGCCTTCAACTCATGATACCTTATTGCAGGATGTACAGTGCCTACCTAAATTTAGAAACTGTGGCCGATTGGACTACTTCCTAAAGCTAGACAATTTCGATGAAGGCATTGCACTTTAGTTCACCTGAACATTTTAAGAGGTGAAAGCCATATTAAAAGGACTGGAAGTTGTGGCAACTGAGAAGAGAATCACATAAATTATAGGGTTACCTACTAATGACAAACATTATCTTGTTTTTAGAGACGCCAGGTCAACAAGGGCCATATTCAGAATACATGGTGACCCTCCAATAAGCATAGACAATCAAGGTGCCAAAATAACCCCTCTACTCGAGCCATAGAATTAGGTAGCCATCTGCATTATGAGGTATCTCACTTGTGAAGGTCGATTATCAAACTTACATTCAGTGCATTTCAAACTTTTGAGTCAAATGAGGCATAGAAGAAGGATGAATGTGCCTCATTTGTTATACAACCTTCTCTCCATCATGACAGCTGAAATATATAAAGGTAGGGACAACTCTATCTCATACCATTGTCTTATTAAATTCTTGTTTAAAAAATATTTGCATGATGTAGCACCCAAGATGACTTGAGAGGAATTTGTAAATGTTAATCAATCTAGACCTGAGCAGCTGTAATCTAGGGCTTTAACTTAGACACATAGGTCTAGTAGGAGATTAAGCACGGTTGAAGCCACCCCTGGTTATTCAACCTATGGTGCTATTATGAATCCTCTTGTAGAAAAAGGGGCCATAGACATTAGTTCCTCTGAAATAGGGCACTCTAGAAAAGAAATTTTTTCATCAGACTTTGATGATGATGTTCCACTAGAAACCCTTATAATAACTAGGGCCTAAAAGAAGAAGGTAGAGGCAAGAAAATGAAAATCCAAAACATATCCTATGGAAAGAGAGGAATTGAGTTCTAAGAAGAGAAAGGCTGACAGTATTCATCCTGCAACCAAAGGAAAATGTGAAAACCCTCTTAAGAAATCAAAACCAATAGTTAATATGGCTGTGCAGAAAAATCCTAAGCTTGGAAGGACATCACATGAGAGCATGGAAGCCCCAATGGGTTAGGAAAATTTCAAAGAAAAGGATGTATTTGAAGAGGCAACAAAAATGACCCTAGCGGATCATGCAGCCATTACAGAGGAAGTTGAAATTTGAGAACATTAGGAAAATCTAGAGTTCCTACAATAAGACTAAGAGTTAGATTAGGAGTTCCTACAACAGCTATAGGAACAAGAAGAAGAGGCCATGCAACAAGAAGTGGGAGAAGAAATTGTACCTCTGCAGCTTGAGCTATTAAGACAACCTAAATCTATGGAAATAGTGCTATATGGGGTAGAAAAATCAATAAAAACCTTGGTAGGAATGTATAATCCTCCTAATTTTTTAGTACATACATCAATTTTAAATTTATGGAAAGAAATACAAAGGTGAGAGGAAGATTGAAAAAGTAAATTCAAGAGAGGGATGAAACTATTGAAGAAAAGAATGGGGAGATTGCCTTTCTAAAGAGAGGGTGGGTAGCATTGAAACCCTGGTGCAACATAATTTATAATATAGAACACCTCCAAGAGTTTATGCTCTGCACCTAAAGGAAAAAAATCTCTCCTTTTAGCTATTAAAAACACATCTCAGGTCTATATCCCTCGATTGAGACCCCTACTGAATTTTTCAATGCTTATAGGATTTCCTCCCATGAAATGAAGAATTTGTTATGTGATTTTTATTTCAATAATTTATTTGTAACTCAAGACCAAGACTAGAACCCATTTCTATATGTTGGAGATATTCAACTAAGAGCATTCACATCTTGGGTGAAAAATAAGATTAGCTAGGGAGAGCAATAAAATGCTTATAGGAAGATGAAATCCAATATCCCTTTGGCCATTAAAGAAGAATCAAGAAACCCCAAGGATATTTATAGAGACTAGAACAAGATTCTTTTCAGGCCTAGTTATGGTAACATGAGTATGCCTTGGATTGAGGTAGTTTATAGTGAATATGAGGTAAAGACAACAACAAAAGAGGACACCATGAAATAATATCTATCAAAGAGATGGAACACTTTGACTGATGAGTTGAAACATGTTGAACCTCATTCCATCCAAAACTATCATGCAACAATAAAGAGGATTAAAAGGTACATTTAGTTTGGGAGAGAAAAGGGTTGAGAGTGGCTTCCCTTGACTTTTCAGCCACATATCCTCTTGTGGCATGTTCCAAATTTCAGATTCTACCATTATCACATTGTTGAAGAAAGGAAAATATGGAAAATAATTGATAGAATGGGAGGATTCTACTAGGACTGTAACTCACACTCAACAAACACTGATATTGGATAGCTATTAGTTGCAAATTTCAGAACTTTGACCAGGTAGAAAAAAACTCTTCCTTTGTTGGAGGACCAACAAAATGTTAAGTTGGGTGGAGTGATAAGCCCAATTTTCGGTCTTGATTTGGTTATAATCCATAGTTTATTTTTTGAAGTTGGCATGGACTTTGATATTAAATGTTGATATTTCTATAATGTTTCCCTCAACCATAGACATTGGGTTTAATTCCATTTATGCCAGTTTTAATGAAATTAGCTATTATGTGGACTATCTAGATTAATTTTGCATGTGCTTGATGAATGCTATTTAAGGTGGTTTTAGACATGCAATTAATATGCGTACTAATATTTCCATGTAAACATACTTGAAGATACTAATTTAAGGAATGAACTCACTAGCTGGTCATTACTAAGGAGGTGACCAAAGTTCAACTGATGGATGACAACAAAGATTCCCCATGTCAGCTGTATGTAACCACCTTGCAATGATCTTTCATGATGTTGAGAATTCATAGGCATTACTGTAGTGTTGAGTCTGCATTTGGAATTTCATGTCTGACTGGATTCCTTGCATGTGTAGCCGCCCTCTATTCTTTTCTTTTATTTCCCTAAATGGCATCCTCCTAGCTAGTGGGATTTGATTGCCCTATTTAGGTGGTAGGATAAATAAGGTTCAGATTCTCCTTCTTTGGGAGTTCAAGATTTCAAAGTTTACCAAGTTGTTGATTATTGAGGTTGTATCTAATAGTTTTTTAAGTATTTACAGGCATGTTTCTCTTTTGTATTTGCATTTATGAATGAATAAGATGAAGTTTCAAGTTGAGAATTTGAGTTTACATTAGTTTTAGAGGATACTCATCCAAGGGGGGCTGCTTGGTGAGTAATTTGTCCTTTAGTTTAGTTAGATTATTTATTAGTTTTTGTTTAGTACTTAGTTCAAAATTTGGCATTGATTGTTCTTGCAACCACTAGAATTCCATTATGTGACTGTTCCTCTAGCCAAAGAAGACAAAGTAGTTCCTTATTTGTTTTTTAGATTTTCATTCCTATCATGCATGTTCAGCTTAGTTTAATTTTTGAGTGATGTTCAACATTTACTTTGTTCCTTTCCAAGCAATTTACTTGCAATATTGAATCTTTCTTAGTTGTAGAATGAAGATGACTACTTTGAAGTTCCTAGTGCACATATTGTGTTGACCCATTTTAAGTTCACATCCTTGGGTTGAAAATTAAATGTACCTTCATGATGGTTAAAATTTCTATTTAGGTTAGATTTCCAATCTCTAAATCATAGTTGTAAAGGCTTAGTTATTAAGATCATTTTAGTAGGCTGACAACATGTATTCCCTTATGAGCCTTCTCTTGGATCTAGTGGTTTAATATGACTAGACCTATGGAGTGTTGGTTATTGGAGATTCGTTCATGAAAACTACATCTTCTTCTTCCATCCAAGAGAAAAGAGCTTGATCAGATGCAATGTCCAACTCTTGCTTTGCATACATTCCTTACATTTGCACTTTAAATCAGCTATTCTCAACCTCAAAAGAATCATATCCTTCCACATTTGGTTGCATGCCTTTATTCCTTGTCTCTTCTATCCTTTGTTGCAAGTTTCCTTTGGGGAAATTATGAGGCATATAGCTATCATTGTAGGGAGAACACAATACATTTTTTTCATTCACTAGATTATTTTGACTTGGAATCAACTGCTTTCTATGGTTGTCCTTAACTATGTATAACAACATGGTGAGTGGAATTATTTTGTTGGTGGAAGCCACTTGTTGACCTCCTCAACCCAAAGGTCCTTGGTATGTACTTTGTTGATAGAAATGCCTTCCTCCCTAGTAGGTTTGAGTGGCTTTCTTCACAGGGGCTAGTTAATGTTGCTTGATGAGAACTAGCTCATTAACGAAGGACCATATCAGTCTCTTCATATCATTAAGGTCTACTATTACAAAGGAAGAGCCTGATGTGCTCAGATGTGTGGTAGGGTATACATACATAGATTGGGTGGAGCTGATCCTACCATCTCTGTTGCGGAAGTGTTTGAAGCAGACTCTTCTTGAAGTGGCACACCTGAGATTTCTAAAAAATAAGCATCTTAGGTCATGGTAGAAGCTTTCCTTCATCTATTAAACTATTCTTTGTGCATACTACCACTTTGTAAGCATCAGGTAGGGTATCTCCTCCCATGGAAGTTATCAGGACCGCAATATCTGAATTGATGGCCTTTAAGTAGAACATGAATGCCATGGCAACTTGAGGTCATGCAGTTGTTGGGATTCTCTACCAGGTTTTGTTAAACCTGGTGTTGAAGTTGCTCATAGATTCTTCCAAGGCTCTTTTGATGGTGATCAATTGGTGTCGTAGCGAGGAACGATCTCCTTTCCCCAAAAAATATTCAAAAATATTGTCTCTGAGGTCATCCCATGAGTTGATAGAACTAGAAGTCAAATATCTATACCAATCTTGAGCATTCCCTTTGAAAGAGGAGGCCAATAATCTCATAAAAATATTCTCCTACACAATATTATGCATTCTACATACTTCCGCTACATCTTGGAGGTACTCAAAAGGGGTTTTAAAGTCCTCCCTATAGAATTTTGGAATAGACTTGAGGGTGTTAGTGAGTATGGTGGGTCAAACATCAAGAGGAGATAGTGGTAGTAGTGCACTACCACTGTACCAGATTATAAATTTTTGGGGGGTAGGATGGGGTACGTGGGACATGGAGAAAAGGTTCCTATTGATCGGGTAAACTAGTACTCTTATTCATAAACTTTCACCTACAAGGAAAGTAGATAAGGATCTAAACTCCAAAATCTTACTCCTTACTCTACTAATTCTCATAGGTGATACATAATCTACAACTCTTCTTCTCTTAGGTATTGAGGATGGTATCTGAGAGTACTAAAAGTTACCCTTCAAAGATGATCTTATTTGAACCATGGGAAAGAAACCTCCAATTTTCTTCCTTGGTCTGATTTAGAAATATTTCTAACTTCTAATCAGGCCTTCAGAACTGGTCCCACCAAGCATGCCATAAAAATAACTATTGATCATCAAATCTTGCGCCTCTATGAAAGTCTTATGAGAAATTCAGTGAGTGGGGAACAATATGCTCCTCATTGAATACCTCTAAGATTTTTATAGAAAGTTATCTCTTCTCTGAGTTTTGGAAAAGAGTAGAAAGAAATGTAAATAGAAAAAAATTGAAAGTGATGATGTGCCGACACTTTTACAATATTTCAAAACCGCAAGTTTCCTTCTATGAGTGACATGATAGACACATAACACCACATCCATTCATTTTTGGGAAGAGAATGAACAACAGAGGTTAGATACAAGCATAAATGTAGTTAGTAAATCAACCCATAGGATGTGTGTATTAAGATCTGACCAAACATAGAGGTTCAAGAATAATAGAAAACACTCAAACTAAACATAAACTCTTCCTCCTAATATAGCATGTTATGAAGAAACGATAATCCTACAAAGAAAATGGAAAATTCCAATGACATAATCTAGTTTCTAAAAATTATAATTTAATTATATACATAAACAGTATGGAAGTATGATAATCAAACCATTCAAATTAAGCAAGACATGGTGTGCTATTCTAGACAAAAAGAAAGAAATATTGAAAAAGACCATATCATCCACAGTTTCAAACATTTCTTCAAAATAGCTTGTACTTCAAATATAGATGAACTTTAAAATAGATATCATATTCCAATTTGATAATAGTTTGATCATATACAAGACATAACATGCCAGAGTGAACCGGTTCTCTATAAACTTCTAACAAAAATATTCCTACTAACTATGAAAGCTAAGGAAACTTTTCCGAAAGGAAAAATTCAGGAACCATTTCTTCATGTTGTTGTTTCCAATTTATAGCCGCCAAGGAGAGAGAAATGTCGACCTCATTTAGAATTAATGACTGCCAGATGTCCACACCTAATAGCTTGGAATTCTGATCCTAGATCTTTTGTTAGGTCACTAAAATCCTACTCATCAACTTTCAATTGCCGCATTAATATCATTTCGATATTTCAACAAGATAACCCCTCATAATTGCTCAGATCCTAGAAAGAAAGTCTAAGAAAGGTCTTTTTAATCATTCATGTGGCTTTGGTAGCATTGACTTACATCCCTTCATTGGAATGAGGCAAAATGCATTCCAACAATATATGAATGAAGACTCCCAAGATACAACTCCTCTAGCCCGAAGAGATGATGTGTCATACGAGAAGATAATTTCATAATTGCGAAAAAGCAGATTCAAGAAATCATCCGCCAAGCCAACATGTGTTTTGACTCCCATCTTTGAATAAAATTATTAACAAAGCACGTGCAACCACCAAGTGGCGCATTGTGTGCCTGTCATAAATACAACCTTTTCATGCATGAATTGTTCTGAAAACAAAAAATAAAGCCAAAAACCAAAAGTAGACTAAGGAAATTTTTTGATTCACAAGTAGAAGGAAAAAAATGTTGATAGAGATGAATATAGAGGTTGTTGGGTTCAATGAACTCAAGAGTTTGTATCTTGAAGATCCATACTTTGCAGAAGCTTGGAAGGCTTGTTTGTAACCTATTACATTAGATAGGTCAAGATGGTTGGATTTCTTAATCCAAGATGAGATGTTGTTTAGAGGAAGCTAATTGTACATTCCAAGGAGTTCTATGAGAGATAATATTATCAAGGAGAAGCATAGTGGAGGATTTTTTGGACATTTCAGTTAAGATAAAACCATTTATCTTGTTAGTGAAAATTATTACTCGTCACAGTTACATCAAGATGTGGAGAATTTTGTACAAAGTTACAGAGTATGTCATACGGTTAAAGGGACAAGTTAGAATACTGGATTGTATGAACCATTACCTATACTTGAGAGGCCATGGGAGGATATTAGCATGGATTTTGTTCTTGTCCTTCCAATGAAAAAAAGAGAGCATGATTCCATATTTGTGGTGGTGGATATATTTTTAAAATGGCGCACTTCATTTCATTTCATAAGACTAGTGATTTTCATATTCTAGAATTATTTTTTAGAGAGGTGGTGAGACGAGATGGTCTAATATAGTTTTAGATAGAGATACTAAATTTGTTGGATATTTTTGGAGGACATTATGGAAGAAGTTGAAAATATATTTGAAGTTTAGTTTTGCACACCATCCATAGACTGATGGACAAACAAAGGTGGTGAAAAAGAGTTTGGGTAACCTACTAACATTCTTAGTAAGAGATAAGCCCAAGGGATGGTATTTTATTATACCACTGGAAGAATTTCTTACAAAAATTCTATCAACAAGAGCATTGGTAAATCACCATTTCAGATTATGTATGCTAGTATTCCAAGAACTACTTCTAAACTGAGAAATATGGATAAGGGAGGGAAGAGTAGTGTTGAGGCTAAAATATTTACAGAGCACTTGAAGAATTTTCATGAATTAGTGAAGAAACATATCAATAAGATGAAATCACAATATAAGGCCAAGGAAAAAAAGAAAAGCAGGCATAAGGAGTTCCAAGTAGGATATGAAGTCATGGTTCATTTGTGAAAGGAAAGGTTTCTATTTGGTACATAGAAGTTTAAAATGAAGAAGTTTAGACCATGCAAGATCTTGAAGAAGCATGAGTCGGGAAATGCATGTGAGGTAATAGAGTTGCTTGATGAAATTCATATTTCACCTCTGTTTAAAATTTTATATTTAATAGAATATCATGAAGGGGAGATTAAGGAAGAAACAATAGAAGCACAGTGGAATATTCTCACACCTACTTCATAAAATGAGGAGATAGAATAAATCTTGGATAGTTGTATGGGTAGAAGTACAAGGAACATGTAGTATGAAGAATATCTGGTCAAATGGAAAGGAAGGCATGTTAAATATTCATCATGGTTTTATAAGATCAAGGTTAACCATCTTTATTTTCCTGTAACTCCTTAGAAGTGATAGGGTCACTTTTCAAATTACCTTAGGTGTCTAAATTTCATTTTTCTGAAAATAATTGAAAGAGTTATTTTTTATCTCACATATTTTGTGTTGGTATCTATTGTTGTGTTTTGTGTGGTTTGTACAATGTATCCCTCATCACTTCTAGTTCCTCTAGTTCCTCTAATCATTGAAATAATATTCTCATAGAATATTCCTCCAATTTGAATTCAAATATTTCCTTCCACATGGAAATATCTTGCACATGCTCCTAAAATCATGGGATTGCAATTGTCTCAAAAAATTTGAGCCCTTGATTAATATAATTGATCCATGTCATTATCCAATTTCATCCTTTGATTTGATCTTTAATCCATGCTATTTCTTCTCATTTAATTGCATCCATTGGTTCATCCAAAAATCCTATAAATAGTTTTCATTTTCATGAGAATGGTATTCATAAGAATTCAAGCAACTGCACTATAGCCATTTACATATTCACTATTGAGATCAATTACCTCATTTTTCATAAATTTAATTAACCAATCAACCAATTGAATCTTTGCATTAATAAATGGATTAGGCTTCCCAAGAATTGCACATCAATTCAACCATAATTCTCCAATGGGATGAGGTTCACACTTCTTTAGTTAGGTTTTCCATTTGATTTAATTTTTTATTTCACGTTTAATGGTATTTTAATTATGAATTTGCAACAATTTCATTGGAATGTGATTTAGTTAGATAGTTTTTTGGTTTAACTTATCTATTTTAATTGTATGTGATCTTGCTAACTTTCCATGTTCATAGAAAGAAAACAAAGAAGAGGTTCATGACTAAAGAATATTCTACTACAAGTCATTTGGGGCTGGTGCATACAAACCTATTTGAACATGCCAGAATAAGAAGATCACATGGTGATAGGTATTTGTGTGAGGGGGAAGAAGGACATGAAAGCAATTTGACAAAGAAATCTAATCTACGGCCAAAATGAACAAATCTAAAATCTAAAAACTCCTACACATACGTGATTGAACTATACTATTGCAAACATGATGAGGAACCTACTGATTACCAAATGAAGTGAAAAAAACTAATATATTTTATTGTTGGAAAAACAAGGATAGAAAACTAAGAGGGTGGGTGAATTAGTTGTCACAAAATTTAATACTTATTCACCCTTATTAACCTTTAATCTCAGATCTGATAATTAACAATAAAAGAATGAATCAACAACACATAAAAAACGTATGAACACCAAGATTTTATACATGGAAACCATGTTAGGGGAAAAACCTTGGTGGATGTTACTCCACAAGATTATAATCTATTAGAGGTATAATTAAAAATGAATATGGAATGCACATGCATTCAGGCACACTTCCTAGAGCTCATTGCCTTACATAAAACAATCAGATTAGATCCATCTGATGAGGTTGAATTGACAAATTATCTTCTTCAAAATCTTGATGACAATTCTGGTTAGGCACAAAGATACTTATTTACACTTTGCTCAATATTATTCACACTCTGCTCTGAAATTGAATGATCTGATCTTTATTAACACATTTCACATTAACACTTCATATATAATCATCGAGCATACTCCAAAATGAGGAGACAATCACTCTTATATATCTACTACATGAATTACATCAACAACTTTGTCAACCAAAAATAAAGAATAAATGAATTACAAACTATCGGCCCAATTCATGAACAAATCTCAATGTGCACCAACCTAAGTCAGTTAAAACATAAAGAAGACCTAAATCAAAATCCTCAAACATGCAAAACATTAAAAGATTAATCCATAAGGATCTGAAACACACTACCACCATCATTTCAGCCAACAACATGAAAAACTCAAACACACAAAGGAAAATACTTGATCACGAGCACACCGATCAACACAAACGTACTCCAATGATAGAGCATGATATAGAAACATCATTGAACATCACACTAGCATACACAACAACTAATTGCATTCTCTTCTTCTAGAAACACTTGCTACAATAATAAAATAATTGTAGGAACTTAGAAACTCATAACTCACTCCAAACTTGATGTATACCACTAAAACTTCCAAAAAACATACTAGATAGGCTCAAAAACAAACCATTTAATACACAACTTTTGATTATCAACTTACAGAACTTTGCACCATTTTGATCATCACATCTTCATAGACTACCTGCAACATATTTGATCTAATTTTCTCAATATCCTCAACATATACAACCTTCAGAATCCTTAATGCTGATAGTGTTGATATCAATGGCAACCACATATCAAAAACACAACCACAAAATCCAACAATCTCCCCCTTTGGAATTAATGGCAAAACATGATGTGAAAAATACCATCAACACAACTAACTCTACTCTTCTCCCCTTTTCTTCCTCAAAGGTTTTTCACATTTCTCTTCTCCCCCTTTGACATCAATGGAAAAGGTACACAAGCTTTGAACCACATATCTGAATCATCTAAGTACTCCCCTTGAGTAGCAATCACCACAACATCAATCTGAAACAAGATTTGACTGTAAGTGAACATATTGATGCAAAGACTTGCATCTTAGTTCATATTAGGAGGGGAAATCACCCCTAACTTTCATCTGAGATACTCAAAATTATTCTTAGAATTTTCTTTAGTAAATATATCTACAATTTGTTCCTTAGTGGGCACATATTCCAATTTGACTTCTTTATCACTCACTTTATCTCTCAAAAAGTGATACTTGATAGATATATTTTTTGTCTTTGAATGTAGCTCCAGATTCTTGGAAATGTTTATGGCACTTGAATTGTCACAAAATATAGAAATATGCTCATTATACTCAATTCTGATATCTCTCAGCATCTGTTTCATCCATAATACCTAAGTGCAATTGTTTGTAGCAACAATATATTCAGCCTCAACAGCAGATAAGGAAATGAAATTATTCTTTTTACTTAGCCAAGACACCAACTTCTTCCCCAAGAAGAATGCACCACCACTTGTACTTTTCATGTCATCCACATCTCCTACCCAATCTTCATCTATAAAGGAATTCAGAGTAAGATCATCATCCTTAGGATACCAAAGACCAAAATCAATTGTTCCTTTCAATTATCTAAAAATTATTTTTATTGTAGTCACATTTGATTCCTTCGAATCAGCTTGATATCTAGCAACTATACATACAACATTCATAATGTTTGGTATGGTCTGAGTTAAATAGAGTAATCCACCAATCATATACCTATACCTTGTTTGATTAGCCTTAGGATAATCACCATTATATGTTAACTTGCATCCAATTACCATGGGTGTACCAACTAGTTTTGAGTCTTCCATGCCAAAAAAATTTAGTAACTCTTGCATATTTGGACTGAGTGATGAAGATTCCATCATCTAACTGAGTTATTTACAATACTAAAAATAATTTCAGCTCTCCAATCATTGACATCTCAAACTCACTTTTCATTTCATCAAAAAAATTTATACATAAGACATCATCACCTTCAAAACTAATTTCATCAACAAAGACTTCAATAATCAACTCTTTATCCTGATCCATCTTGAAATACAAATTGTTGTCAGCAATACCTTTATTAAATCCAATCTTCAACAAGTATTAATCCAATCTTGCATACTAGGCTCTAGGGGCTTGTTTGAGTCCATACAATTCTTTCTTCAATTGGAAAACCATGTATTTTTCATCAGTCAATTGAAATCCATCTGGTTGGTCAACATAAACTTCTTCTTCTAATTCACCATTTAGAAAATGTTGACTTCACATCCATTTGATAGAATATTTAGTTCTTGAAAGTAGCATAAGAAAGAAATAACCTGACAAATTCAATTCTAGCAACAAGGGAAAATATTTCTTCAAAATCAATACCTTCCATCTGTGAGTACTCTTTACATACCAATCTATCTTTATTTTTGACCACTTCACCTTGCTCATTCAACTTATTTTGAAAGACCCATTTGGTTCCAATCACATATTTATCCTAAGGTCTAGGAACAAGAATCCATGTATCACTTTTCTCTATCTGCATTAGTTCTTCCTTTATTTCTTCCATCCAATATTCATCTTTACATGCTTCATTAACATTGCTAGGCCCAGATTTGGAAATTAGGCAATACTCTTTTACAATTCTTATTCTAGTTTGCACACCTTTGTTCTTATCTCCTATAATCTGATTTTTAGAATGATTTAGCTTAACATACCTTGGGACTTTGGGATTCTCTCTGACTTCTGGTTCTTTTGTTCTTTCTTCTGCACTTCTGCTAGCTTCACCTTCATTATTCTCTTGATTCATCAAAACAATTTGAACTTGAATCTTTGTCTATGCATTATTTCCATTATATGTACTATTGTGTTGATCATCTGATTCATATCCAAAATATCTAGATGATCTAGCAGTGTCTTCATCAACTCTAAAATTTTCACTTTCAACCATTTTCTTCAATATTCTATTATAGCACTAGTAAGCTTTCCTCTTAGTAGAGTAATCCAAAAATATTCCTTCATCACTTCTAGCATCAAACTTGCCAATATGTTCATCTCTCTTGATATAACATCTACTTCTAAATATTTTGAAATATTTAATAGTAGGCTTATAACCAAACCACAACTCAAAATAATTCTTACCAGAATTACTATTAACATTTACTTGGTTGATAGTGTATTAAACAATGCTTATAGCTTCTCTCTAGTAGATATGAGGAACATTACCTTCCAACATCATAGTTCTAGCAACATCTAGAACACTTTATAGTCTTTCTCTCAACAAATCCATTCTATTGAGGGGTCTGGGGAGTAGATAAATGTCTTTTGATTCCATGCTCTTCACAAAATAAATTGAACTCCCAAAAAGTGAATTCACCACCTTTGTCTGATCTTAAGCATTAAACCTTCAATCTTGTCTCATTCTCTACCATGGCCTTAAAACATTTGAACTTATCTAGTGCTTCATTTTTTTCTCTCAATAAAGCAACCCATATCATCCTAGAGTAATCATTAATAATCAACATAAAGTACCTTTCTCCTTGAAGACTTGTGACTTTGGATGGACCGTATAGATCAGTATGTACCAACTCCAGTACTCCATTAGAATGATGTTGTTTTCTCTAAAAATAAATTCTTGTCTGTTTTCCCATCTGACATTCCTTGCATATAGTGTTAGTAAGCTTCACTAACTTAGGTAGATCTTTGACTGCTTGAGTTAATCTTACTTTGATAATGTTATCAAAATGCATATGACATAGCCTCCTATGCCATAAGTGAAAAATGTTACCTCTTGTATTTGTAATTGAAGCAATTACATTTCCAGAGCTTCCCAATATCTTCCATTTTCCATCTTTGAACTGAAGATTGTATCCCTTGTCTACCATCTATCCAACACTCAACAAGTCATGCTTCAATCCTTCCACATAAAGGACATCATTAGTATTATATTTACCACCGAGAGAAATAGTGCCTCTACCACAAATCACACTGGCATTTTTATCTCCAATTCTTACAACAACACCGTCATACTTCTCTAATCTTAGAAACTTTCTTTTGTCACTAGCCATATGATGTGAGCATCTGTTGTCAATCACCCACTCATAGTTTTCATCAATTTTGACTCCAATATTTTTCTCAATATTTTTATTGTTAGCAGATTCAGTGGACACCGTACCATTTTCCTTGATAGCAATGAATACCCATCAATCTTCATTTCCAGCTCCTTTATCAAATCCATCATTAGTAACACCTTCTTCAAAATAATAACATTTCTTTTGAAATCTATACTTGTTAGGTTTGTACTTAGAAACTATTTTAGGACACCTTGATGAAAAATAACCTATCTTACTACAAGAGAAACATTTAATAGGAAAATTTACTTTATACTTACCATGTCCTCTCACTTCTCTTTTCACAATCAATTCTTCCAGATCTTCTAGCTCTCTTTCTTCATCTTCAATTTATTTCATTTCATCTTCATAGTTGAATTTTTTTCTGGAACTTTCTCCCGGATCATATCTCTATTGAATTTTTCTGAATGCAGTATCTTTGAATGAAGATTTTGTCTTAGGAGTAGACTCACCAGATTCACTAACTCAAAGACAACAAGTTTACCAATCAACATGTCTCTTGTCACATTTTTAATTGTTGTGTGTTCTTCAATAGCATGAGATTTGATTTTGTAAGAAGTAGGCACTGATCTGAGCACTTTAGCCACAATCTCATCTTCTTCCATAATTCCACCAACACACCTAATACCCATCACTAGTTCATTTACCTTCTGCATGGAAGCAACAATGTTTTCATCTTCACTGATCTTCAATTTCTCACACTTTCCTTTTAGACTTGTTAGCTTAGCAATCTTCACTTGTGCATCTCCTTCATATAATGTTTCCAATTTCTTCTAGATCTCATGTGTTGTCTTCTGACCTATCACATTTTTCATCTTTGAATCTATCAAATAACTTATTAATGCTTTTATAGACTTGATATTAGTTTTAGATTCTTTGATCTCATCAAGAGTAGTGGGACCATTCTAAGGAGTATTATATTTGTTCTTTGTAATCTTCCAGAATAGTTCACCAATGCACTTCAAATGACACTCCATTTTGAACTTCCATAGAGAGTAATTTGTACCATCAAATTTAGGACTATACTTCTTGTATGATGTCATATCAGATCACCTCAAGCTATTAAACTTCTTCAGAGGAACTTTCTCTGATACCAATTATTGGAAAAAGAAGGATAGACAATTGAGAGGGGGGGTGAATCAGTTGTCACAAAATTTAATAATTATTCAACTTTATTAACCTTTAATCTCAAATATGATATTTAAAAATGGAAGCATGAATCAACAACACATCAGAAACATATGAACACCAAGATTTTATATGTGGAAACCTTATTATGGAAAAAACTATAGTGGATGTTAGTCCACAAGATTATACCCTCTTAGAATTATAATGAAACATGATTAAGGAATGCAATGCATTCAGGCACACTTCCTAGATCTCACTACTCAAAAGGGGAGGCTCATTGCCTTACATAAAACAATCAAATTAAATCTATCTGATGAGGTTGAACTAAGAAATTAGATTCTTCAAAATCCTGATGGCAGTTCCAGTTAGGCACAAAAATAATTCTTCACACTTCGCTCAATCTTATTCACACTCTACTCTTAAATTGAATGATCTTATATTTATTTGCATATTTCACATTCACACTTCATATATAATCATCGAGGATACTCCAAAATGAGGAAAAAATCACTCCTATATATCTGCTACATGAATTACATCAACAACTTTGTCAGCCACAAATGAAGAATAAATGAATTACAAATGCCGGCCCAATTCATGAACAAATCTCAATGTGCACCAGCCTAAGTTGGTCACACCATAAAGAAGACCTAAATCAACATCCTTGAACATGCCAAACATTAAAAGATTAATCCATAAGGATCTGCAACATGCTACCACCATCATGTCGGCCAAGAACATGAAAAAATCAAACACACAAAGGAATGTCTTTGATCATGAGCACACTGATCAATAGAGACATAGGGAAATGATAGAGAATGATTTAGAAACATCAATGAACAACATAGTAGCATACAAAACAACTTAATTTATTAGAATTGCATTCTCTTCTTCTAGAAACACCTGCTACAGTAAAAAAATAACTATAGGAGCTCATAAACTCATATCTCGCTCCAAAATTGATGCGTACCACTGAAACTTCTAGAAAACATACTAGATAGGCTCATAAAAAAAGCCTTTAATGCATGACTTTTGATTATCAAATTACAGAAATTTCCACCATTTTGATCATCACAGCTTCATAGACTAACTGCAACATATTTAATCTAATTTTCTCAATATTCTCGACATATACATCCTTCATAATCCTCAATGCTAATATTGTTGACATCAATGACAACCACATATCAGAAATATAACTAGACCATCAAAAATTTACCATCCCGTAGTAGAGTGTATTCACTTGATGTTGGATTGCTCTTACCATGGCAAAGCCTCCAAAGTTCATGTGCAAAGTGTGGATGAATGCTTGTTGTGTTTGGTTGATTGAAGAAAATGGATGAATCTCTCTCAAGGAAGATCTTGACAACACTTCATTGCTCAATGTATGTTAATTCTTTGATCCTTTTTTGTGGGGAGAGAGGTTTCTTATATAGAAATGATATTTTAAATGGATGACCAAGATCATTTTGAAGAATATCCACATAAACAGTCGGAGTGTGTTGAGAGGATTTAGACATGAGATAATTGTGCAAAGTGGATTGCACAATTTGTGTGATTGGGAAATAAATTGGCCAATCAGGGATGTGATTGATCAGTTAAAAAAATAGATTGATTAGCCAAGTTTGTGATGGCTTAGTTTCTTAAATAAAAAAATAGATTGATTAGTTAACAAGTTAGATCTCTTAGTCAACAATCATAATTTGCTCAATCAGAAACTGGATGAAGAATATGAATTAATTGATTTAATTAATTAATTCCTTTTTGGAGTTGAATGTGCAAATCAAGTTTGACTTTTGCAAACAAATTTGCATTAGTATGATTTGATTTTTGGTAATTGATTTGAATAGTTTTATTTAATTATTCAATTTTTTGGAGAAAAAGTGTCATAGTTAAATAATTTAATCCACTTAGGGGAATATGGTGATTTAGTGATGTAATTAAATAATTGGTTTTATTTAATCAATCAAGACGAAATAAAGTGGGATTAGGAATTTATTAAATAAATGAGATTTCTTTAATTGGTCGAAATAATGAAATATGTATTAATCAAATAATGTTGTTTTATTTATTTAATAGCATAATTAGGGTTTTCAAGAGTTTATTAAATAATTTAAATTTATTTAATTTGTTTGAAATGATGAAAAAGTGAATTAATTAAATAATGTTGTATTATTCAATTAATAGAGGAATTAGGTTTTTTGATATCATTTTGATGCGGTGCGATGTGGTGTGATGTGGGAACATTGCGGTATGATTTCAAGATGATCCAAGATATTATGGGATAATTTTGAGATGTGTCAGGGTGATTATGAGATGATTTGAGACATTATAAGATGATTTCGAGTTGTTTTAGGGTGATTCTAAGGCATTCTAAGACATTGTGTGATGATTCTAAGATGTTATGAGATGTTATGGGATAATTTTGAGTCATTTTGAGGTGTTACGGGATGATTCTAAGTAATTTTGATATGTTATAGGATGATTTTGAGTCATTTCAAGATATTACAGAATGATTCTGAGTCATTTTAAGATGTTATTGGATGATTCCAAGTCATTCCAATATGTTATAGGATGATTCTGAGTCATTCGAATATGTTACAAGATGATTCCAAGTCATTCCAAGATATCACAGGATGATTCTGAGTCATTTCAAGATGTTATAGGATGATTCTGAATCATTCTAAGATGTTATGGGATGATAAGAGATGATGTTCCATATTGTTTGATGTTTTTTGAGGTTGTTTGATGTTGTTCGAGGGCATTCGATTCCATTTGATGTTATTCGATGTCATTCAATTTTGTTTGATGTTGTTCGATGTCGTTCGATGTTTGATTCTGTTTGATGTCGTTTGATATCGTTCAATGATTTTTTATGTCGTTTGATGTTGTTCGATGACGTTTGATTTTGTTCAATGTCCTTTGATGTTGTTCGATGTTGTTCAATTCTATTTTATGTTGTTCAATGATGAATTAATTAAATGATGTTAAATTACTTAATTAATAGATGAATATGAGTGCCAAAATGCTAGTTCATGAGCTAAGACATTTTTAGGTGTATACGTTTTTCCCCTCTTTTATACAAGGTACTAGATGCTTTGTTTCAAAGAACATTGCCCCAGTATGCCCTAGGTGCAAGAGTTTCCTTAGTATTCCCCATAAAGGATAGCATGGATGGTGCCCCCTTGAGAAATTTGGTGAAAATTCTAGATAGTAAACCAAATTTTCTGATAAGTTGATATGATGTGTTAAGTGCAAGGACTGATAGAAGAAATTTTTGACTAGAATAAAATGTTAGTAAGATTGAGAAGATAGAAGAAAGTGGATGATAATAGAAGAAAATGTTAGTAAGAATGTGATGTCATTAATAGTTGATTTTTCTTTAGTTGAAGGCTTCATTGCTTGAAAAATCTTGTTTGATGTAGCAAACAAATACGATGCACCAGAGTATTAATGACCAGGGTGACTTTGTATCCATTACATGGAATTTGACTCTACAAACAAGGAGTATTCTTGTTCATACCAGAAGTATTGAAAGTATATAGTTGGGTTGTGTTAAATTTTTTTGGACTAATCACACAAAGAGGTATAAGACACCTAGCATGAGAATTCTAAATGAAATTTAGACATTTTACACAGAGGTATGAAATACCTAACATGCAATTGCTAAATGAATTTCAGACCATTTACACAAAAAGGTATGAAATACCTAATGTGCAACTACTACACAAATTGTTTCAATACAACTTTCATACACTCAATAAAGCAAGTATTCGCCATGGTAGTTTTACAAAAATATCCAACAAATAGAAAACCAAAAATTGATGCTCAATTTCCCTCATTCCTTCCTCTCTAAATTCTTATGGACATCCTCAATATATCTTGGGAATGAGTCAATAATGTAAATCGAAAATAAAAGACTACAAAAATATTAAAAACATAAAGTTGTATCACTTGCTCTATCTATTATGGCACTATTATCCAGCGTTGATCATATCTATCGTAGGAATGGATCCATTAAGAAATATCTCAAGATTTTGTTGGGAATTATCAATAGATAGGAAGTTATACTTGGCTTTGTTTTCGTCTTCTTTTGTTCAAATCCTTGTGATTTTTTTCTTGAAATTTATAGCTTTTGATGTTGTTTTGTTTGTTTGTCTATTTTGTCAATTGGTGAGTATGATGATCTATTTATTATGCATGAACCTTTATTGCAGTTAGGCGATGGGGGAAATAAATTTTTTTGATATTTTTCAAAAAAAATTATTCTTTTTGATGTTTATCTAATGTTATTTTGTTGTTTTACAACATTGATTGACATTTTACCATATCTAAATCATAACTAGCTTCGGGAAGTTTCTCCCAATAAAATGACTTACCCTAATCAGTGAAAAGGCGTGATTGGACACATGATTCATGAAATGGATGAGTGGATGTTGTGAAAAACTGTTAATAGATGATAATGTATGTTTTATTCATACATAGCACTTTTTTACCAAGTTTTCACTATAGTACATGTTCGAGGAGCGCCACAAAGTGGTTTTCAATCAAAGAATGGTTTATTTCTCTTTACTATTTTTCTTGCTTTTTGATTTTTGATTATTTTTTGTATTTTTTTTATCTCTTTTTTCTAGGGTTGTAAGATGTTGAAAACTTGGACTGATACTTCACCTTTTTTTTCTAGAGGATATGTTGTGGGAAATTTTACTTGAACTAGTTGTGGGGTTAAAGCAATTCTTGATATCTTAGAATTTTCAAGTGAAGGAATAATCCATGTTGTTGTTATCTTTGAAGGTTACCTTAGTAGTGCGTTGGTGGTACACCTTGTTGTTGGGATGAATTGTTTTGAAGGTTACCCTAATATTGCATTGGTGGGATACCTTATTGTTGGTTTTTTACCCTCTTTCCTAGGGTGTAAGATGTTGAAAACTTGGATTGATACCTCACTTTTTTTTTCTAGAGGATATGTTGTGGAAAAGCTTACTTGAACTAGTGGTGGGGTTCAAGCAACTGGCGATATCTTAGAATTTTTGAGAGAAGGAATACTCCATGTTGTCATAATATTTGAAGGCTACCTTGTTAGTTCATTAGAAGGATACCTTGTTGATGGGACTATGCCTAGATCACACTGTGAGTTAGAAGACATAGATCAAAATTTGTTCTGAAGCAAGATAAAAGCATTTTCCCCTAGTGTCTAGCATTGTAGGTGATGGATTATCTTGTGATAGGATATAATGTTTTGGATAGAGTATGCCTCTTTGGATAATCCCTCATGGCTTGAATAATTTTGGATAAGATAGGATCAATGATAGTGACTAATGTCAAGATGTTTTCTATAAGCAAGTGTGAAATTTATATCAAACTTTTGTCAAGATCAAGATAAGTTGGATTTTTGAAATTATGGCTTGGGTTCATTATGGATAAGCTGAGATTCTTCCACGTGAAATGGTGCATGTAGATGCTTGATTCTACACATGACACTTTTTTTCCAAGTTTTCATCATGGTACTTCTCCAAAGCACCACTATAGTTGTTTTCACTAGAGGATGATTTTTGTCTTGACTATTTTTCTTGATTTTCTTGATTTATGATGTCACACAAGATGCCTATTTACCAGGTTTTCATCATGGTGACACTTTTTTTCTCATGTTGGACCACTTGGTGGTGTTGATATGGTTATTTTTTTTGTCATGACGTGCCAACAATATCCTACTTGAAGGAGTTGTTTTTCTAGGATACGGGTTCTTGAATATAACCCCTAGTAATTGTTATCTTGTTGATACTGAAGTTAACCTTACCTTGATGCACACATCATGATAAATTTACTTTAGAGTCCTTATGAGAAAGAGTTTCTTCCAACACATGGTCAATTTAAGATCTGGATATCATGGATGGTAAAATGCATTGAGGGATATGATATTTAGATGGATTGGTTGATAGTTTGAAACCTTTAACTCTCCAAACTTGGGATGATGAGCAATCATGGGTGGATATGGAGATTCGATTGTGACCAATGTATTGATATACTTTGTAATTTTCTCTTGAAGCTTTCTTTTGCATTGCTAAATTTTTTTGATGGATGAACTTCCCTTTTTTATTTTTCCCCGTAGTCTCTTTGACTAATGGATTTTGATAGGGATGGTTTTTTTGCTTTTTCTTTTGTATCTATTTAAGTTTTTCTTGTCCATTTTTATTTTCTACTCATTTTACTTCAATGAAATGTTTCTTTCTTAGGTATAGATTTTTATCTTGGTTTTGGTCC
The DNA here is from genome assembly GCA_007115665.2 of Sequoiadendron giganteum. Taxonomy (NCBI): domain Eukaryota; kingdom Viridiplantae; phylum Streptophyta; class Pinopsida; order Cupressales; family Cupressaceae; genus Sequoiadendron; species Sequoiadendron giganteum. Next base: position 467,409,057 of record CM021104.1, on the reverse strand, counting down.
CAATTAGAGGATGGAAATATATGCAGATGATGATTCATGACATGGCTAGTTGTAGTGTTGGTATCAATTTCATCATAAGGACTCTTCGTGCTCTCTATGTTGGTGCTTGCATTAGATAAATTTTCCCTCATATTATGGAGGTATCCTTGATTTTTTTAGCTCCCTTAGTTTTTGAATAATCAAGACCTCGATGCTTAGGATTTCCCATAATCTGCACTAGTTCTAAGATACCCTTCTCATGTAGACCTAATCCTCTGCCTTGATACTAAAAAAAATCATTTGCAATGGGATATGTCTTACCTTGGAAATAATGTGTTAGTTTTTCTCTGCTCTATTGTGGATCTTCAAATGTGATAGTTTCTACACTGATAGGATCCTTCAAATGTGGGATACCTTCCTGATTGATATCTTTGGCCTGATCTTGTAAAATATTAGATTTTAACGCTTCTTGAAGAGGTGTTTCTATTTTACTATCCACGTAAAATTATTCCTCATGATCACTTTTTTGATATGTCTTCATAGGATGTTTCTGATTCAAAACTTATGTATAAGTCCTCTTAATGATCAATTTTTGATATGTCTCCATAGGAAATATTTGATCCACAAGTTATGTATAAGTTTTCTTCATGATCCCTTTTTGATATGTCTCTAGATTCTTCTATATCTTGATTTTGTGTACAAATTTTAAGAGTAAGAGACTCTTGTTCTTTGGTACTGATTTCAAGAGTATGAGACTCTTTTCTTGGATGCATATCATCTACATATCCATTAGGGGTAAGCATCTCATGGGTAGATGCATGTGTTAGAATTGAAATTTTCCACAAGAATTCCTAGAATTTTCCTATTATTTTCCATGAAAATCCATCAAAACCTTAAGATATTTTATTTAATCATGAATTGCATTTTCACTATCTTTCCCATAAAAGTCATTAACCACCTTCTACACTTTTCCCCCATCTATTTTCTTATATTTCATTACCTTCTCATGGAAAATTTAGCTTTATCGCCATTTAAAAGGGACAAAAATAACTTATAACCCTTACTGCCCCTTTTCATTTTTACTATATAAGTCTTTCCCACTTTACCTTGGCCTCCCACAAAGGGGCTTGTAGTATAGCGGTGACAGTTATAGACTGTCACCATAGTACCACCGATGGTCAAGTCTGAGACCGCGGTGACTGTGGTAAACGGTCATCGAAGGCAAGTAGTCAGTGGTAGCGACTAAGGAGTTAGCAAAAAATGTCTACCGTGCATGGTCAAACCATAGAACATGGTGGCCACAGTGAACCAGTAGTGGTTAGCAAAATAGTTAGCAGCGATGATGTGGTAAGCGGTTAGTGGTTACCACTATACTGCACACAGTTAATACGAAGACTGCGGTATAGTGGTAGGTGAGGAGGGAAGCGGCTAATGGTTATCATGGTACTATCGATAATGAATGCAAAGACCGCGGTAGTGCGATAAGCAATGATGGAGACTGTGATGGTCAGTGTGGGGCTAGGTACCGCCATACTGCGGGTAGAAAAGTCAATATCCACAGTAGAGCGGTAAATACAACAGAAAGCTTGCAATAATATTTTAAGTGAATTATAAGGAGCGGATAAAAGTAAAATAAAGGCGGGAAAAGGTATAAAGTAATAAATCAAAGGTGAAATATGTAAAAAAAATTGATTTTCTGATAAGGCAATTAATCAAATATTTTTCCTGTCAGAAAATTCAAATGGCTGTAACAAAAGACTGAAGGGTTGTGACTCTTCGAATTTTATTGTATAAATCTATTGTAAAAGAGAAAAAATTAGAGGAGTGGAGGATAGACTGCTATAAGCATTATATTTTTTAGAAATGATGACATTCGAGGAGGCTATGTTCCATAGATGAATTTCAGGGAAGATAAATGAAAAACTGTTAATGTGGTGATTTCATCCTAGCATCAAATGTTTGTTGGATTCTTGTGATTATTTGATTGTCTCCAATCTAATGTTTCTTGATTGTTTAAACTGAAGTATCAAGTATATTTTTGATTTATCAGTACACATTTTTTGTTTCTATGTGATTTGGTTTATTGGATTCTATAAAGAAGAATTAAAATTCCTTTAAATCAATTGCAGTAATCTAGGAATATTATTTGGATCAGTAAGAAGAATCAGATAATTAGATTTGATATTTTGCCTCAAGTAGGGTTTATCAATTACATTCTCGCATGTTTATACCAGTTGTAAACTTATAATTATATGCCAAAAAATTAGAGGACCTGCTAGATAGAAACCATTCATTGAAAACTTTTATTTGACTCCGTTTTACCCAATAAGGCACTAGTCTCCCTTTTTTACATTATATTAGTTTTATTCATTTCATTTGACATCTCTTAATTGAACATATTAATTCATACCTTGATATTGCATATACAATTTATACCAAAGTAGGATCATATCTTTCCACTGTCAAATTTCCATTCGTGGATAGTTAGATCAGTAGGAAACATAAACTCAAAATATGTGTTACTCATATAGGTGCACCCACCTAGGTTTAGTAGAGCCTTAAGAGTAGAAGGTTCAACCATATTGGTTGGCCTTGTCAGTTGACCAATAACGTAGTGAAAGTGTGGCAACCTCTCGTGGTTCATTCAACCAACATGTTTGAGACCCAACAAATTGGAGACTCTATTGGGGAAAAACTAGAGAATTGTTTGGTAGTAGACAACCTTTCCATATAAATTCACTAAAGAAAACCATAATTGAAATTTGAAAGAAATCGACTCTGCTGGGTAAGATAACCATAAAATCTTTTCTCACTTTAAAAAAAACTGGGTGGCGACTCTAAATGAATAAAAATATTGAGATTGACACAATAAGATACAAATCGGAAAGGAATCAATGTAGAGTTTAGACCATCACAATTTCTCATAACATGCAAGGAAGGAGATCTTTGTACAAAGAGGGAGATGGTCCTGATAATAAAGGATAGTCAAATTACAAAAACAATCAGGGCAAGAAAGTGTTTAATGACTTGGACACAACAACAAAAAACAAAGCATCAAAGTTGTTGCTAGAAACACATAATTCATATGATACACTTGCAAATGAAGAGAGCCCATCTAAAGAGCTCCATACTCTTGAGGGGAGAAGAAATCCTTCCAACCTAGTGGACCTTGGGAAAGCTAATGAGCACATGGCTGAGTTCAAAGCTAGAAAAAGGAGAGAATATGAAGATGAACAAGGAGCAGCACTCTATGAGGGAGATCTTGAGTATGATGAGACATTCGAAGAAAATCATGAATTTACGGCACGAGATGAAGAAGATACACAGTGGGAAAAAATGAGGCAAAATGCAAAGAGATTAAGGGTAGAGTATGAGCAACAAATTCAAGCAATGGAAGAATTGAGAAAGATGAATTTACACAAAGCTCAAAATAAAACATCAGTAATTGAATCACCCAAATATACACCCCCCATAAAAGAAATAATATGAAGCCATCAAGTCCCCCTCAAGCCCACTGAAATCAGCCTAGAAATCAATATAGAAACACTAATGCTCCACCACAACACTGAAATATTCAACCACCTCCTCATCAACACTATGCACCCCCACAAGGCCCACAATATATGGAAAACAACAACCCACTTTACCAGCACCAGCATTTTAAAAATCCCCCCCCAACAATGCACAACTATGATTAGAATATTTGATCTTGTTGGGTTTCAAATCTATCCTTACCCCCTAGACAACAATTGGAGGAACTTAGTCCCTAAATTTACAAGAAGTAATGTAGTTATAGCTAAGGAACATCTGAGAAATTTTAAGGATTCAGGACTTGGACATGTAGTATGAGGATGTACAAATGAGACTATTCATGATGTCATTGATTGAAGATGCTAGAGACTGGTTTAATAGTTTACAAACTGCATCCATCTACTCCATTTAGGTATTCCACGAACAATTTCTTCAACAATATGGAAATTAGTGTGCATCAGATTTTTCCTTACATGAGTTAGTGACAATTCAAAAACATCAGAATGAGCCAGCCTTTGATTTTAACCAAAGGTTTGTTAAATTACACAATAAAATATCTCAAGCATCCAAGCTGGCTGACCCTGCTGCCTTGAGTATCTATTTGAAAGCTTTTGACCCCAAGATAGGATATGAATTGAGAAATAGAGGTCCTAGGAATTTGGTGGAGGCCCAAAAAATAGCCTTAACCATTGAAAATAATAGGAAAGCTGCAGGGATGTTTTCTAAAAGGGAAAACCTTAGGATTCCTTAATATGTTCCCCTAAACAGACAAGAGAACACATATAGGAATGAAAGACCAAGGTTGCAGGACATGCCTTATAATACCAATTGGAAATATGGGAAACTAGTGAATGATAGACTTAGAAATAAAGAGACACTAGATCCATTAAAAATAAAAGGGGCATACATGGTAGATAAAAGTCCCTGGTGTTTAGTTTGTTATGCACCACACTCCCCTAAACACTATGTAACAACTCAATCAATACCAGAGGGAGATACAAATGAAGATGATGGTGGTGAAGACCAAAATTTCTACCTAACTTCCCACACTCTTAACCCTTTGCAGCAGGAGTATGCATCTTCAGAGGAGGAAGGATATGAATACAATGTTCACATGGTAGAGCAGCATGTTTTCTCCGATCATGAAGAAAATGAGAATGACCAAGACCCCCCTATTGCATCAAGTCAGACTAATAGATGCAATATAAGAAGACCAAGTGAAGAGGAGATTAAAAGATTGACGATTGCAGTAGTGGAGGATGCCAGGAACAAATATCGTTTGAGAAACATAACGGTAAATAAAGATGAGGGTGTCCCAAGGGGGATATTTATAAAAAATAAAAAAGCATCAAATGAGACATCAAAAGGAACTAATGATAAACAATCAGACAAAAGAGAACAAAAAGGATCCCCTAAGGAGGAAAGTAAGAAACTTCCCATTGAAAAGAAAAAGCTAGATCAAACATCAAAAAAGGAAACGGAAGAAAACAAAGGAGAATGCACTGAACCTAAAAGGGAAATCAAAACTGAAGGTACATCCTTTGATTTTATACAAGCTTTATCTCAATTAAAAATGTTTGTACCATTAATTGAAATGATGAAAATCAAGGAATATAGGGAAAGTACTATACAATTAATTTCTAATGGAAATCAAAGTATAAGCCCTGGAAACAAAAAGGTCTCTAAGATAAATAATAAAAGGAAGGTGGTAAAAATCCCAGAAGCCTGCCTAATGAACACCCCACAAATTGACCCATTTTTTAACACTTTACTCATAAGCGGCAAACTGGTAATAAATTGCATGATAGACTTAGGTGCTTCTATGAATATCATGCCAGTAGGGGTAATGAAGCAGCTTGGTTTATGGATAGATGTGGAGGGAGGTAAATGCACGCCATGGATAGTAGGCTTGTCCCAGTTGTGGGAATCATGAAAAATGTGGAAGTAAGGCTAGCAACTTACCCACAAGCCTCTTACATTATTGAAATAACTGCAATTGACACACCACCCCAGTTTGGGATGCTTCTATCAAGACAGTGGACTGCTGCAGTAGGAGGCAATGTACAGTTTGATTTATCATATGCCACCATACCAGAGAATGGGGAAGAGGTGAAATTGTATAGAGAACCTAGAGCGAATCAAATTTTTGAATATGCTCCTCAAGAGCCACTAAATTGTTTATGTGATGTTGATTTGGGAAGTTTCAGAGTGGAACTATCTCAACCTGAGTTGGAAAGAAAAGATCCAATTGATCAGAATATTTTTGAAAATCAAAAAGGAATATGGAAAATGTACTTTGATGGAGCTTGCAGCCAAGAGGGTAATGGAGCTGGTATAGTTTTTATATCTCCTGATGGTTCAACTTATAAATATTCATTTCTATTAGCATTTGAATGTACAAACAATGTAGCAGAATATGAGGCTTTATTGACTGGATTGAATTTAGCAGTAAAATAAAAGATCAAAATCTTAACCATGTTTTAAGATTCGAAACTGGTTGTATCTCAGATCAGATCAAAATATATATCAAAAAATAAAAGACTGAAACAATACGAAAATGCGATATGGGATACAATTGAACTATTTGATGATTTTTCCATTGATTGGGTGGACAGATCAAAAAAAATAATAGCAGATTTCTTAGCAAATGTAGCATTAAAACAAAATGATATTACATTAGCAGGAGTGTCCCAAGTGGAATTCAAAACAAGACCTGCAGTACCTGACAATGTATATAGTTGGTAGGTTTTCAATGATGACACTGACCTTTTGAAATTCCTTCAATGTATAGACCAGTATGAGGCTCAAGAAATTGATTTCAATACCTTTGTGGAAGAAATAAATGGAGAAGAGATAGTGTTTGGAAAGAAAGTCTTGCAACTTAAGACTAATAAACTTCCCAAAGGGTTGGTAGCTTTGGAAAGAGTATACGATGGAAGTGATTGGTCCCTTATGAAACAAAGAGCAATCAAAAGGGAATATATTGAAGAAGTAAACTTGGGGACCGAACTAACACCAAGGAAGGTATATATTGGAAAAAAGATAAGCCCTACTATCCAAAGAATGCTGATTTCATTGTTGAGAAAGTATAAAAATGTGTTCGCATGGTCTTATGAAGACCTCAAGGCATATAGGGAGGATTTATTTCAGCATGAAATTCCATTGAAAGCAGATGCAAAGCCATTTAGATAGAAACAAAGGCCCATTAACCCCACTCTAGAACCAAAAATGCAGGAAGAATTGACCAACCTTAGAGATGGAGGTATTATCAAACCTGTGAGGCACTCAACATGAGTGTCAAACCTTGTTCCTGTTAGAAAGAAAAATGGAGATATAAGACTGTGTGTAGATTTCAGAAATTTGAATGTAGCATCTCTTAAAGATAACTACCCACTGCCTAACATGGAAGCCATACTGCATAAGGTAGCTGGGTGTGAGTTGTTGTCTATGATGGATGGTTTTTCTGGTTACAACTAGGTTAAATTCAAAGAATGTGAGTAGTACAAAACAACTTTCACAACCCCATGGGGGACATATGTATATGTGAGAATACCTTTTGGTCTCACTAAATCGGGAGAAACCTTTCAAAGGGCTATGGACTTAGCATTTGTTGACCTGATCAATTCTACAATGGTGGTGTATCAAGATGACCTCATGGCTTACTCAAAAAGGGTTGAAGATCATATAGGGCACCTTGAAAAAATATTCATTAAAGCTTTAGAATATGGCATCAATTTGAACCCTAAGAAATGTCATTTTTCTGTTACAAAGGGAAAGCTCTTAGGACACATTGTATCAAAAGAGGGAGTTAGGATAGATCCTGAGAGAGTTGAGGCTATAGATAAGGTTCCTATCCCTAAAAATGTGAAAACCATCCAGTCATTCTTTGGGCAGATTAATTTTGTTAGGAGATTTGTATCCAACTTTGCTAAGATTGTCAAACCCATATCAAAAATGTTAAAGAAAGGAAAAAAGATTAAATGGACCCCAAAAGCATTAGAAGCCTTTGTATCCATTAAAAGAGCCATTAAGGAAGCCCCTATCCTCAAGTCTCCTGATTTCACAAAGCCTTTTTAGATATTTTCATTTGCTTCCCTGCATACAATAGCTCCTGTCATGTTATAGAAAAATGAGGATGGTCATGAGCAACCTGTATCTTTCTTTAGTAAATATTTACAAGGATTAGAATTGAAGTATGATATAATGGAAAAATAAGCCTTTGCACTAGTAAAGGCCACAAAATATTTCAGGCCGTATCTTGTTGGAGCCAAAGTAATTGCATATGTTCCTCACGCAACAGTCAAAGACATCTTGACACAATCAGAAGTGATAGGGAAAAGATGCAAGTGGATTAACAAAATTTAGGAATTTGATATGGAAATCCGGATTACTAAATTGGTAAGGGGCCAAGGATTGGCCAAATTGATGGTAGAGACAAACATTGAGACAAATCAAATTTGCAATGTACAAGGAGAAGGAAATGCAATTGCAAGCATTGAGCATACACACTAGTACACAAACATCATGCATTACCTTAGGAACACAAAATGCCCAGAAGGACTCAGTGATAACCATAAAAGAACTTTAAAACTTTAGGATTCTAAATATGTATTTATAGAAGGAGATCTATTCTGGAAAAACAGAGATGGAATGCTGCTATTATGTTTGGATGAATCACAGGCTGATCATGTTCTAAAAGAAATACATGGAGTATGTGGAGGACATTATTCAGCAAAGATAACTACAAATAAAATCCTCAGGGTAGGTTATTACTGGCCAAAAGTTTTCAATGATTCATTTTCATATGTAAGGAAGTGTGAGGCATGCCAAAAGTTCTTAGGGAAAATGAAGTATGAGGGAGCTCTACCACTCAGACCTATGCAGGTTGAAGCCCCTTTTCACCGATGGGGGATTGATTTCATTGGAGAAATACAAGAGAAGTCGAGTGGAGGACATAGGTGGATACTAGTGGCCATTGATTACTTCACCAAATGGGTGGAGGCAATCCCAACCAAGCAAGCAACAAGTAAAATTGTGATCAAATTTCTAATGGATAACATTATTACTAGATTCGATACACCATTGAGAGTGATTACAGATAATGGCATGTGTTTCAGGTTTCATGGGTTCAAAGATTTTTGTAAGACATATGGTATCAATGTTTCTTATCTAACCCCATATCATCCACAAGCTAATGGTCAGGCAAAATCTAGCAACAAGAGTCTTTTAAAAGTCATAAAAAGGATGCTCGGTAAGAACAAAAAATCTTGGGATTCAAAGTTAATATTGGCTGTATGAGGAGATAAAATTACTATTAAAAGGGCAATTGGGA
>CM021104.1:467191606-467398245 GCA_007115665.2 Sequoiadendron giganteum | reverse complement strand
GATTCTTTAAAGAAGAATTAAAATTCCTTTCAATAAATTATAGTAATTTGGGAATGCCATTTGGATCAATAAGAAGAATCAGATAATTAGATTTGATATTCTGCCTCAAGTAGGGTTTATCAATTACATTCTTGCATGTTTATACTAGTTGTAAACTCATAATTATATGCCAAACAATTAGAGGACCTGCTAGATAGAAACCATTCATTGAAAACTTTCATTTGACTCTGTTTTACCCAATAAGGAACTGGTCTCCCTTTTTTACATTATATTAGTTTTATTCACTTCATTTGACATCTCTTAATTGAACATATTAATTCATACCTTGATATTGCATATACAATTTATACCAAAGTAGGATCATATCTTTCCACTGTTAAATTGCCATTCGTGGATAGTTAGATCAGTAGGAAACATAAATTCAAAATCTATTTTACTCATATAGGTGCACCCGCCTAGGTTTAGCAAAGCCTTAATAGTAGAAGGTTCAACCATATTGGTTGGCCTTGTCAGTTGACCAATAATGTAGTGAAAGTGTGGCAACCTCTCGTGGTTCATTCAACTAGCGTTTTTGAGACCCAACAGTATGTGTGCTTGGTATATGGATTTTTTCTTCTTTTGGAAAACATGGGATGTCTTGGAAGATATCTAACAAGTCATTGTAGTATTTTGATGATAGGGATTCTTGATCTTGACTTTGTGTGGTATCATCTTTGATATGTTTTTTTATCACATTCTTGACATGGATCAATTTCAAAGAAGGGATTACTTCTAAAGGATCTTGGGCTTTCCTCAAAATGTGGACATATGGGTAATGACCCTTGGCTTAGATCTTTTGGCATTGGGTATAAGTGTTGGATCAAGAGTCTCTTGATCATCAATGTGTACTACCATGAGGTTGGATGATGTTCATATATCTTGGACTGAATCATTTCTAGACTTGGGTAATTGATTTTGATCATTCTTGGGATTAAATTCTTGATGTATGTCCTCTTCCTCACTAGATGATGTAGAAACATTGTCAATGTGATCGATGATAGATAGCTCTTGATCGTTTATTTTCACTTTTGAGGTTGATACATTACCATGTTTTTCTTTGGTAGATGGCCTTTGAACATCATTTTTAATAGCTATTTCTCCTTGATTGATGAGGTCTTGGATGAGGTTTTTGATTGTAGCACATCTATTTGTTGGGTGACCCTTGATTTTGTGGAACTCACATTGTTCGTACTAGTTATACCAAGGGAGTTTAAAGCTTGGTTCACCATAAGTTGGAATTTCATTGATTTTGATAAGTTCCTATTGTACTAGTTCATTGATGATTACCTCTAAAGTTTCTCCCAAAGGGGTAATTTTCCTTCCTGGTCAGTAATCTTTCCTTTGTGGTTGTTCCTGATTGTTTTGCTCTTGATTTTATGGAACTCCTTGATACTCTATTTGAATACATTTTTATATTGCACATTAGGTACACCTTGGTGTTGTGAAACTTCTTGATACTACAATTGAGGTACATCTTGATATTGCACTTGAGTTACACCTTTGTGTTGCAAAACTTCTTGATACTATAGATATTGGAAGTGTTGTTGATGTGGATATTGAGGTGTTTGAGAATTTTCAAGATGTTGATATGTAATGTTCTGAATTTGCACATGGCATTGATGATACATCATATTTCATCTTTGTTTAACTTCCTCAAGATCTCTCTTAGTTTTATTTAGGGAATTTTGATGTTCTAGACTTATTCCTTGATGGGGATTTTGAAACCCTTGATGTTGTTTCCCTATTTGATATTGTGACCCTTGATAATAATGATTTGGGTAATATATTGACATGTTTTGATATTCAATACCCTATCAAAAGGTCACTTGGTTTATATCCTCATGGACCACTTTTGTCATTTGTGGTGTTTGTTGGTGGGATACTACTGTTGTTCTTGTTTGCTTCCATTTTCTTCTTATGTTGTGATCTCGTGGTTGTCTTAAACAACTTGGGTATCCTATGGGAGAGTAATGTAATCTCTTGTTAACTCAAATTCTAAAGACCTAATGTTATCCTATAAATTATGTAAGATACAGGAACTATTGGAACAAACCTGAATTCTGACAATAGTAGAAGGAATAGAATTTTGGATTATTTCTAGAAGCTCATTTTTAGAAGCTATATGCCAACCTAGTTATGGTTTCATGAAGTTCCCAAATGTGTTTCTTGAGATATTTCAAACTTAGATGACTAAGTCTAAAGTGATGACATGTGGTCTTTACCTTAGGGATCTTGAAGTTACGTGAGATCATGAATGGGATAATTATTTCCATGTGGGTGGTGGTAGTATGGGTATCTTTGCTACTATGTCATCTTTCTCTTCCTCTTCATCTAGGATGATTGATGTGGTGAGAAACTAGCGAGGTGTTTCGTTCTTTTAAAAAATGAAGGTTCTTAAGCTACTTACGATGTTTGTTTGTTCACCTTTGATATATGTGAGACTGGGTTGAAGGATCGGTGCTACAAGATCTGGTTGTTGAACTGGGGAAATTGATCACCAAATGGTCATAAAGTTTGTTGGTGTTATGGGATGGTTGTTGTGAAATTCAAGACCCTAGGGTTTGAGTGTTTTTTTAGAATGATACCACTTCTTGTAAATCAAAATGTTGATGAACTAAGGTCCATATTCCACTTCCTTGTCTAGAGGATATGTTGCATGAAAGTTTACTTGTACTATCTACAACTCCCAAGTAACTATTAATATCATGGATGTCTAAGTGAAGCAATGACCTTAATGGTTTGTTTGATTTTGATTTCAAATAGGTTGGATGGAAATAATGGATGTGGTAATATCTGAACTTGTGTCTTTCTAATTGTTTTGGTTCGAACAATGATCTTGTGAACAACTCTTTTTCAACTTTTACTCCATGTTTTGAAGTATGGCAAGTGATAAGACAACAATTGGATTGACTCAGTAAGCATGGAATTATGTGACCTTCATGTCTATAACATAGGTTGTGAAATCATAACACCCAAGCTAGATTTCCCAAATTTTTACTTTGATTAATGTACCCTAAAATCAAATCCAGAATGTTCAAAAACCTTTAAGGAAATATCCTTTCAAATGGGTACAAACATAAGGCTTTCACACAAGTGTGAACTAAATCAAAGGGTTTGTGGCTAAACCATCTCGTTTAGTTTTTGTTTTGAATGTGTTCTTTTTCTTTAAATAAAACATAGAATTTGATGTCAAATTGTATTGAATGTAATGGGCCAAGTTTAACATAAACTATCAATTCCAACCCTAGGGTATATACACCATTCTCTTAATTAGGTAGGCCTGCCTCACGCTCCGAAGAGACGATTTTACATGCAACTTATGGTGCAGCCTTGTAGTTGGACATGGAAAGTAACTTCTCAAAAGTAAATTTCGATGCACCACTTTGAGAGAATGTTTTTGGATAATAGGGTGGCTTCTAAAACAATTTGTTTCTTAGTGATAACTGTGAACACGAAAATACACTCACCCGCTAGCCACTTAAGGCTCTTTAACCATTGTCATTCCACTAGTTTCATAAAAAAAGCACCATTCCCTTGACAAATGCACAATTACTCTAACAAAATCATAGTTCTATGACAAATGTGTAGTTTTTTTGATAGAAAAGTGCTCAAACTTTCCAGACAGATGCTCAGGTATTCTGGAAAAGTGCATGAAAACTTTGTCGAAAGCATTTTCTAGGACCTGCAGCTTCAAAAGCGACTCAAACAAATGTTAGAGGAGGGGACAAGGGTCCCACCGTGCATGCCAGAATCTATGAGGGGGAAGAAGGATGTTAGATTAATGATCCAAGAATGACATTGAATAAATCTAACAAAGAAATCTAATCTATAGCCAAAATGCACAAACTGAAAATCTACAAACTCCTACACATATGAGATTGAACTATACTATTGCAAACATGATGAGGAACCTACTGATTACCAAACGAAGTGAAAAAAATGATAGCTTTTACCATCTCATAGTGGATTGTATTCACTTGATGTTGGATTGCTCTTATCACAGTGAAGCCTCCAAAGTCTGTGTGAAAAGTGTGGATGAATGTTTGTGTTTGGTTGATCAAAGAAAACACTGAATGAAGCTATCTCAAGGATGATCTTGATAGCACTTCAATGCTTAATGTATGTTAATTACCTAATCCTTTTTTGTGAGGAGAGAGATTCGTTATATAGAAAATGAGATTTTGAATGGACAATCAAGATCATTTTGAAGAATATCTAGATCAACGGTCGAAGTGTGTTGAGAGGATTTAGACATGAGATAATTGTACAAAGTGGATTGAACAATTTGTGTGGTTGGGAAATAGATTGGCCAGTCAAGGATGTGATTGATCGGTTAACACAATACATTGATCAATCAAGTTTGTGATGGCTTAATTAGGAATGTGATGTCTTAGTTAACAAAATAGATTGATTAGTTAACAAATTAGATTGTTTAGTTAGAAATCATAATTTTATCAATCAAAAAATGGGTGAGGAATATGAATTAATTGATTTAATTAATTAAATCCTTTTTGGAGTTGAATGTGAAAATCAAGTTTGACTTTTGCAAATAAAGTTGTGTTAGCTTGATTTGAATATTTTGATTTAATTATTCAAAATTTTGGAGGAAAAGTGTCATAATTAAATTATTATTTAATAATTTAATCCACTTAGGGGAATATGGTGATTTAGCGATGTAATTAAATAATTGGCATTATTTAATCAGCTATGATGAAATAAAGTGGGATTAGGACTATTAAATAAATGAGATTTCTTTAATTGGTCAAAATGATGAAATGTGAATTAATCAAATAATGTCGTTTGATGTAATTAATAGTAAAATTAGGGTTTTTAGGAGTTTATTAAATAAATGAAATTTATTTAATTTTTCTAGAATGATGAAAACTTGATTATTAATTAAATAATGTTGTATTATTCAATTAATAGAGGAATTAGGGTTTTTGATGTTGTTTTGATGCAATGTGATGTGGTGTGATGTGGTGCAATGTGGTGTGATGTGGCAATGTTGTGGTATGATTTCGATATGATCCAATACATTGAAGGATAATTCTAATATGTTCCAAGGTGATTACGAGATGATCCAAGACATTACAAGATGATTTTGAGTTGTTTTAGGGTGATTATGGTATGTTCAAAGACATTACATGATGATTTTGAGCTGTTATGAGTTGTTACAGGATAATTTTAAGTTATTTTGAGGTGTTATGGGATGATTCTAAGTCATTTTGATATGCTACAAGATGATTTTGTGTCATTTCGAGATGTTATGGGATGATTTTGAGTTGTTATGAAATGTTACAAGATGATTCTGAGTCATTCTGAGATGTTATGTGATGATTATAAGTCATTTTGATATGTTACAAGATGTTTCCAATTCATTCCAAGATGTCAGAGGATGATTCTAAGTCATTCTCAGATGTTACGAGATGATTCTGAGTTATTCTGAGATGTTACGGTATGATCAGAGATGATGTTCCATATCATTTAATGTTGTTTGATGATGTTTGATGTTGTTTGAAGATGTTCAATATCGTTTGATGTCTTTCGATGTATTTCAATGCTATTTGATGTTGTTTGATGTTGCTCGATGTCATTTTATGTCGTTCGATTTTTTTTATGTCGTTCAATGTTTTTTGATGTTGTTTGATGTCATTCGTTGTCATTAAATGTCGTTCGATATCATTTGATGTTGTTTGATGTTGTTCAATGCTCTTTTATGTTGTTTGATGATGAATTGATTAAATGATGTTAAATCACTTAATTAATAGATGAATATGAGTGCTCAAATTCTAGTTCATGAACTAGGACATTTTTAGGTGTCTATAGTATTTTATGTTGTTGATTGATGATTATTATAGAATGACTTAGGTGACATTTCTTAAATAAAAATTAGAAGTTATAGATAAGTTCAAATAATTTTAAGTGAATGGTTGAGAATGAAATGGATGTGAAAATCAAGTGCTTAAGGTTTGATAGGGGTGGTGATTTTACCTCCAATGAGTTTAACAATTTTTATGAAGGTCATGGAATTAAGAGGCATTTGTCAGCCCCTAGGACTCTTCATCAGAATGAAGTTGTGGAGAGGAATAATATAACAGTTCAAGAAGTGGCTAGGACAATGATGAAGGAAGCAATTTACTAGATTTCTATTAGAGAGAAGCAATTCGTACTATTTTCTATAATCTTAATAGAGGTTAAGCAAGAGTAAATAGTTTAAAGAATCCCTATTATTTATGGTATGGTAAACCTCCTATTGTCACATAATTCAAAGTTTCTAGAATAATATTCTATAATCAAAAGAGATGAAGAAAACTTAGAAAATTTTGACACAAGATCTGATAAAGGAATCTTCCCTTGATACTCTACAAGAAGAAAATCTTACTGGTGCTATAATAAAAGGTTGAAAAATATTATTGAAAGTGTAAATGTTAAGGTGGATGAAGAACCACTATAAATTTTAGTACTAATAGAAGGATATGAATTTGATGAATCCTCTTTGAATGAAGAATAGAAGGATGAAGAGAAGGAAAAATAGATGACAAATTAAGAGGAAGAATCTTCAAAAAATATCTCGAAGACTCCTAAGTATGTTCAAAATAACCATTCTAAATATTAGATCATTAGAGATAAGAGAAAAGGTGTGTTTCCAAGGATAAAATAAGTTATGATAGAGGAATGGGTAAAATTTTGTTTACTTTCAAAGGTAGAACCTGAAACAATGACTGAGGCATACAAATATGAGAATTGGATCAAAGCTATGAAAGAAGAGTTGGAATAGATTGAGAAGAATCAAACTTGGGAATCGGTCCTAAGACTAGAAAATAAGAATGTGATAGGAACTAAATGGGTTTTTAGGAACAATTTAAATGAGGATGGAAACATCAGAAATAAGGCTAGACTTATGTGTAAGGGATACTCACAAGTGAAAGGAATAGATTTTGAGGAGAAATTTTCTCCAGTGACAAGAATGGAAGCCATTAGAATGTTTTTAGATTTTTTAGCACATAAAAACTTTAAAGTATATCAGATGGATGTGAATTTTGCATTCTTGAATGGTGAGTTGGAAGAAGACGTATACATTTAACAACTAGAAGTATTTCAATTATCAAATGAAGCTGATATGGTCTACAAATTGAAGAAGGAATTATACAGACTCATCAAGTCTCCTACAACTTGATATGAAATGTTAGAAAATTTATTGCTGCAACAAGGATTCAAAAAAGGTACTACAAATAACAAAATTTACTTCAAGGTTGAGGGAGTTCACAAATCTTGATTGTGGTAGTGTATGTGGAGGAATAAAGGTATGTGCAAGAGGCTTTTATTGGAAATGCAGAAAGAATTTGAGATGTCAATGTGTGGGGAGATGAATGCTTTCCTTGGATTACAAATCATTCAATCAGAAAAGGTATTCTCATTTCACAATCAATGTATGTCAAGAAAATTTTGAAGAATTTTGGAATGGGGGATTTTAAACAAGTATGTACTCCTACAGTTACTGGTTGTAAGTTGAGATAGAATGATGAATATCCTAAGGTTGATTAGAGAGAGTATAGATCAATGGTTGGTGGATTGTTATACTTAAATGCTACTAGACTGGATATCATGTATGTAGTTTTTATTGTGGTAAGACTTCAAGATCCCAAATAATCTCATGTTGTCGCAATGAAGAGGATATTTAGATACTTGAAGGGAATTCTAGATTTTGGTTTGTGGTATCCTAGGGATATTGTTTTCTCCTTAGTGTATATACAAATGTAGATTGGGTAGGTTGTATCAATTATTTAAAAAAAGTATAAATGAAGGTTCTTTCTTTCTTGGAAGTAGATTGGTTTCATGGTTGAGTAAGAAGCAAGGTTCAATATCATTATCTACTATAGAGGTAGAGTAAATTTACACAACATCATGTTTCTCATAGGTCTTGTGGATGAAGCAAATATTGAAGGATATCAAAGTATTATATGATGAAGCTACATCTATATTATGCATGATAATACAAGTTCTATCAATATTTAAAAGAACCCAGTAATACATTCAAGAAAAACATTATCTCTATCTAGTATCACTTTCTAAGAAAAAAGGTTATTGAGAATGAGGTGAAGCTAGAGCATATACCTACAAAGGATCGGGTTGTAGATATATTTACAAAGGATCTTCCTAAAGATAATTGTGAGTATCTCTGGTATAATTTAGAGGTTATTGCCCCTCCTTTTAAGTAGATGCATAAGTTGGTGCATTTTTCTGGCAAGCATTTCAAGATACATTCTTTGTCCCAGATTGATGTTGGATGCTCCTTCTCAGGGGGAGTAGGTAGTAGTGTTGTTTCCTGATGCATTTTTTTTTTAGCATATTTTGATCCCCTAAGGGGAGAGTACATAAAAGTGAGTGCAGTGGAGAGAGAGTAGTCTCTTGCTGGTGTTGCAAGTGTTGTCTAAAGTGGTGAATGTAGATGTCAAAAGAAAAAAATATATATGTAGATGATGTGTGAAAGGTCCAAGTGTTACCCTTTGAGTGTTGTCAAAGGAGGTATAAAAAGAGTTCAGGAAAGAGAATTGGATGATTTTATGACCCTTTTTCCATTGATGTCAAAGTGGGACAGAGTTGGTTGAAAAACCAAAATGTAGATGAGTATTGTTGGAAATAATTAGTGTAGAGGAGTATTGTAGGAAATAATATGGTATAAAAAAAATAGGGGGAGAGATTTTTCACAAGATAATGAAGAGATCCTCAGGTCAGGGGAGAATAAGTTTATGAAGTATAAGTAAAAGAGAGAGTGTGAAGAATAAGAGATGCTCTAGTCAGGGGGAGTGTTTCTTGTTGTAGAGTTTCTTTTGGTTTTTTTTTTATGATTTTTCAGAGAGCTAGTGTTACCATCAATGATAAAGGGAAATATTGTTGCAAATATGTTGCTGGTATTATCATTGATGTCAACATTTGTTGGTGTTTCCTATTAATTTCAATAGTATGGATATGGCTGGTGTTTTCAAGTTTTTGTGCTAGTATGGATGTGTTGTGGTTTGATAAGAAGGTGTTGTGGTGTTGTAATTAGTTTTTCCATTGATGTATTGATGGATAAGAGTTGCAGTTGCAGTAAGTTCACTTGGTATCCAAGTTATTTTGAAAAAAAATGAATAAAAGAGTGTGCAATGTGATAGAGGTGTGTTTAGTGTTATGCTTCACATTTCTTCATGGTTGAAGACATGCTTGTATTTTTAGATATGATGATCAAAGGTTTTAATGGGTGTTATATCTAGACTTTTAGTTTATAGATCATTCTATAGTGAGATTTGTGTTTGATAGTTTGGTTGTTTATATATAAGGTTGTTTGGGAGGAATGATATCGCTTTGCATTTCTCCACAATGAGGTTTTGTATCTTACAGATTTGGGAATGTGCTTATATTATTTGTAACTTCATTCCCTTGAGGTTTCAACTATTGAGGTGTTTTACAAGGTTGGTTAATAAGTTGTGTTTGGTTACATATAATATTGGTGTTCTTATTTTTAGGTGGTTGTGGAAGACTTTCCAGATATTTTGATGATTTTGGAATATTTTGAGATTTTTTGTGGATGTTGTGAAGTGTTGTTGTGTATTCTTCTTGATCTAGAGAAGTGTGTATGTGGTTGATTATAGTGTTAGTTAACGTTTGGGAAACATAGTATGCTAACACTATTTGTGGAGGTACCTCATGGATTGTAGATGTTTTGAGTAGTGTGGTGATATGGATTGGTTCCTCGTTAACCCTTGGTGTGCTCATCCTTTACTTATTTCCACTACAAAGGTGTTTGGTATCAACCTATTTTGGTGTTGCATATTTTTGGTACATACATTTCATTAAGGCCAACCTAATCAATATTTTTTAGATCGTGAATGGTATATAAGTATGGTGAATTGTAGGATATGCGTGTTGAAAGTGTAAAAGATACAAATTTATTCAAGTGTGGTGACCTAAGTGTGATATTAATGCCTATGACTCCAAATTTAGTGAGAAAAAGGGTCTATATTTTCAATGTGCTTGATGTTGCTAGAGGGAGTGAGCCAAAGGTTGCAGATGGCATAAAGTTTTAGTGGTGGATTTCCCCTATTTCCTCTTGAAAGTGAATCTCTTTGTGATATTATTCTTCTATATTCTTTATTCTTAGCAGTGATTCACCCAACAACAATCCTTTCTTCTTTTTCTGGGTAGTGAGCCTTCTTTTATTCAATGTTGCAATTCATATATATGTGAGATAATACTTACCATGGTTTTTCCCTTCTTAGTTTTTCCACTTAAATTTGGTGTTCTTATGTGTTTGAATGTGTTTTCATTTTTGTTTCATATGTTTACATTTTGCTAATGCATGACAAGGGTTTAAGTACTAACAAGGGTTTGCATGTTGATGAGGGATTGAATTTTTTAATGAACAACTGATTCTCCCCCCTCTCAGTTGTCATGTGCATATAACATAGAAACCATGGACACTACATTTCATATTCTAGAACTTTCTCTCCCTTATAACATCCTTTTTGGCCATCCATGGATCCATGCCATGCAAGTCATCCCTTCCATGTATCACCAATGCATCAAGCTACCTCACACTGGTGTTGAAGTCACCATGGTTGTTGATGAAAAAACATATTGATATTTAAAATTATTTGCAACTATTCATGCCCTTTCATATTGATTCCCAACCAATACCACACCATCTTAATCATTGCACATTGATCCTTCCACATTTTGAACTTCTTCCACCTCTCACACTATCCCATAGATCAAGGATAAAATTAAAGGAATTGGAATTAGATATTATGAGCTACATTATTTCCACATAAAAAATAGAGATTTAGGGTATGAACCACCTAATATTGTGCCTATTAAGCCTAATTGCAATCCCACTAAAGAAGAACAAGCATTCTTTGACATTAACAACATTTATAAGGATACCCATGAAGACTCCATCAAATATATCACAAATATCTTCCAAGGTTCACATATCTTCACTATATCATCCAAATCATTTTCTTACTCTCACCTTCTAGACTTGGATCAATTATTTCCTATATTGATACATTTAAAAACAAAAAGTCTATCATTAAAATTATTAAATGTCAAAAGACTTTATCAATCAAAGATCAAAATTAAAATCAAAAAATGAAAAGGAAAGACAAGTCCATTAGTCAAAAATAAATCAAAATCTGTTGGACTCTAAAAAATCAAGAAAAAGCATAAATTGGTCTCCCATAATGTCCCACCATCAAAAATAATTGGGGGCATCTATAAAAGAAATATTTCAAGAAGCAATACTTTTTTATCATAAATATCCATCATAATCATATCCATACAATCTATCCACTTCATCCAACTCATCCCATCCACTAATATCCATCTATCCATCATCCATATCCCTTGGTGGTAGATCATATCATCAAACCTTTGATAGAAACCCCTTGATTTTATTTAATACAATAGTTTCCCAAGCTTCTTTATGTGTGACCCATGAAGACCTTAGTAGTTCACATATTACTAATTTTACGTTGAATTCCTCCTTATGTGACAATATCTAATTTCTCTTCATTGGAGAAAAATCAATGCCTATACATCAATAATCATCATCCAAGTCGATAGCTCACTAATTTGATCACAACATCATCAAGTCTCATTTGTTAAAAAATATAAAAAAATAAAAAATACAATAAAATCCGAAAAATAAAAAATTAGTAATCATAAATAATTCATCCAAAGGTGAAAGCCACTTCAATGGTGTTTTGAATAAGTATCATCGTCAAAACCTAGAAACAAACATTGTGTAGTAGTCTCTTTTCCACCATCTCTTAAGATGCCATCCCTCTATCACAATCACTCCTATATTTCAATATCATAATAACATATCATCCATACACCCATACATGATACAACATATCATGGCTTGTATTTTTCATTAATTAGTATCATCCATCCTCTCCTATCCACCATTCCACATTCTTCATCTTGCATTAGATGTGAAGTTCTAAAATTGTGTCAAGGATTTGGCTGTGTTTATAATTAGTATTAAAAAAATTGGTCTTCAAGACTCATGCATTGGTATCCATCCTTACCCATCACATCATCTCACAATAACAACTTCATTCAATAATAAATCAAAAAAATCAATCCCTCTATATCTTATTGTATCGATCCTATCTCATATTGAATCCAATTCATCATAATTTACTGAGTTCTTGAAACATTTATTTAAATAAAATACAAACATTACTTGAAAACATCAATACTTATTAATTTAATATCATAAGCCTTGTTTTTGAAAATAAACCAATCATAATACCCTTTTTCCTTTCATCTTTAGATCACTTCTTGCTAATCAATAGTGTTTCCAAGTTAAATCCAATCATTAATTCCCTTTGGACCATTGTACTTGGCATAATCCAATCATCATCATTATCTTATCTTTGGTAAGAGATATATTGGTTGTATGACATTTTTTATAGTGAGTCTTTTGTTATTTTTAATCTCTTTCAATCTTTTGACCCATGACTACACCTATTCATGACCACCTTGATCTTTCTATATCTTTTTTTTTTTTTGACTAGTGTATAGTGGGGCATTGTCTTTATTTGTATTTTTGTTTTTCTTGTTTTAGTGTCAAGTCCATGAAAAGGTTACCTTGTCACCCTAGTTCATCATACCTTAGTTCATAATTATCTTTTCTATATCAAATCTTAAATTTGTCTTTCCATACTATCATAACCAATCTCTCATAATCAAATCCCCCTTCATTTTCATTTTCTTTCATCCCATTGATCATCAAATTCGCTTTACTTTTATATTTAATTTCATATGATTCTTAAGACCACACCCTTATTCGTTTAACCTGCATATCCTCTCAAGGGGGAATCCTATCACCTAATTCTAAGCTTTCCTTCTTTATCCTTCCTCATCCTCACTAGTGACTAGCCATCATGTCGCTATTCCTTATCCCTTCCTATCCACTATATTTTATTCTTCTTCGATACAACATCACTTTGTGACATCATATCAAAGAGGGGAAAATGTAGACACCTAAAATTTAACCTTACCGAACCACACCTAATTTTAGCCTATCCTAGGACATTAATTAAATAAATATTTTATTTATTTACCTAATCTTACTTTATCTTTATCATTATCCATCCAGTCCTAACCCTCAATCTTGTTCACATCAATTACAATATAAAATTTCTATCATGTGACAATTTTCCCCTTCATATGTATAAATATTTATCTAGATTCATTTAACCTAGACATCCCCTCCAAAATTCAAACTATCTCTCAATCTTATCCACTCATTTCAATCCCACCTCTTAATAATAGCCATTCACATGAGAATTATTTTCCTTGTCTCAATATTAAACCTATATCCTACCCCTCATGTTTCATTTGTCATATGACTCATATTTGAGCCTAACCCTAATCATCCTTCAATATTTTCCACCCATCATCAATCTATCCCAGCCATTAATTTTCCTCTTCAAAAATATATATTTAAAGGCTCTTATCCTTCATACTCATGAAGAATAAAGCTAACATACCCTTATGCTATCAATTTTGTATATCATTTTCAATCATACCAAGTTTATTCTTGTCTATTGATAGATCTACACACTATCATTATCATAAGTGAAAATCAAATGGAACAAGGGTGCACTCCATTCGCTCTCATTTGGACAGGAAGGATAATTCTAGGTGAAGGTTTTATATTTATTTTGAATTATCTTCCACATTATTTACCTTTAAAATTTTCTTCATATTCACTCACAAACATAAATTCTTCGACCATTAGAGCTTCCTCAATCTTGTCATATAAATATTCTTATTACGAGAAAACTCTTTCTAAAATTGAACTCTCTCCATATGAACTCAAATTCATTTTTATAGTGAGAAATTTGGAGAGTAAATGGAAACCCTAAATTTGACTTGGAGGATGATGTACCAAACATATATTGGTGCCTTCAATCCCAGTTTCCAAGTAATTATAACTATTTTGGGTTCAATTTTTATCATCACATAAAAATACAAGGGAGTATAGGATTTTTTGGAAGATTTTTTGGAAACCCATCGGGGTTCAAGATGTTTCATCACCATGCAAGAATTATGAAAAAAGCTCCTTTCTTTGGTTAGGTGGGAAAATAAGGTCCTTCAATATATTTGTGGAAAATCAAGGTGGTATAGGATGATCCAATAGCTCACAAGACTCACAATACAAACCTCGTATGACTTACCATAAATTCAAGATGATGAAACTTGGTGAGAAGTTGGCATAGGATGGGAATGAGCAAGAAGATCGAGAGGTCTAGGAACTCTCAAGACTACTACATAACTATAGACACTTAAAATTGTCTTGAATGATATTACACACTTGAATATGAATACTAACACCATTTCATCCTAGATTTACCTCCTTTTCAACTATTTAATTGAATAATCTTGATTATTTAACTAAATTCATCTATTTTTTTCCTATTAATCAAATTATCACTACTATTTGGCTAATTCACCCCCCTTCACACTAATTCTCATCTCATTTAATTAGGTAATTTGTGTTGGATAAACAAGAATAGACAACTAAGAGGGGGGTGAATCAGTCGTTACCAAAATCAAACTTATTCAACATTAATCAACCTTTATTCTCAGATCTGATAATTAAAAGTACAAGAATAAATCAATAACACATCTGAGTCACATGAGTTCCAAGATTTTATACGTGGAAACACTGTTAGGGGAAAAAACCATGGTGGATGTTAGTCCACAAGATTATACCCTGTTAAAAGTATAATGAGGAGTAAATAGGGAATGCACATGCATTCAAGAACACTACCTAGAGCTCACTGCTTAGAGGAAGGCTCATTGCCTTACATATAATAATCAAATTAAATCCATTTGATGAGGTTGAACTGAGAAATTAGCTTATACAAAAGCTTGATGAAATTTTTGGTTAAGCACAAAAAAATTCTACACACTCTAGTCAAAATCTTCCACACTCTACTCAATCTCTTTCACACTTTTCTCTGCTCTTGAATGATTTGATCTTTATTCACACATGTACTTCACATACACATACCAAGAATACATCAAAATGAGGAAAAAAACTGCTCTTATATATCTGCTATATGGATTTACATCAACTAATTTTTCAGCCACAAATAAAGAATAAATTACAATTGTTGGCCTCAATACATAAATAAATATTAATGCGCACCAAAATAGGTTAGTCAGAACATAGTGAGGACCCCAAAAAACACCTTCAATCACACCAAACAATAAATTATTAATCCATAGAGATCCACAACATGCTATCACCATCATGTTGGCCAAGAACATGAAAAAATTGAACACAAAAGAAAAAATATTCAATCACGAGCACTCTGATCAATGCGGATGTACTAAACTGATATAGAACAATATAGAAACATTACTTATCATCTCAGAAACATACGCAACAACCAAATTTACTAGAATTGCAATATCATCTTTAAAAAACACTTGGTACAGTAATTAAATAATTGTAGGAACACAAATCTTCATAACTTTCTTAATTCTTGATGCGTACCATTGAAATTTTTGGATAGAATACTAGATAGGCTCAACAAAAAACCCTTTAATGTGCACCTTCTGATTATCAGCGTACAAAACATTTCACCACTTGGATCTTCACAGCATCACAAACCGTCTGCAATATATTTATTACAATTTTCTCAGTATCCTTGACATATATAGCCTTAAGCATCACCAATTCTAATAGTGTTGACATCAATGATAACCACATATTAGAAATACAACCACAACATCCAACAATCTCCACCTTTGGTATTGATGGAAAAACATGATGTGAAAAATAATACCATCAACACAACTGGTTGTTCATAATATTTTCTCCTTTTGATCTGTAGTTCTTCTCTCATAGCTCTTCTTTCCCTTTCTTGAATCTTCTCCCCTTTCTTCAAGATTTTTTCACATTTTTATTCTCCCCCTTTGACATCAATGGCAAAGGTACACAAGCTCTGAACCACATATTTAGTACATATGACTACTCCCCTTGAGTAGAATCCACCACAACATCAATCTAGAATAAGATAAGGCTATGAATTCATGGACCGATGCAAGGACCTACATCACTTAGTTCTGATCAGGAGGGGAAATTACCCCTAACTTTCCTCTAAGGTACTCAAAAGTATCCTTAGGCAATGGCTTAGTAAAGATGTCTACAATTTTCTCCTTGGTAGGTATATACTCCAATATATTTTATTTGTCACTTACTTTATCTCTCAAGAAGTGATATATGATGGATATATGCTTTGTCTTTGAATCCAACACTAGATTCTTAGAAATGTTTATGGAAATGGAATTCTCATAGAATATAGAAATAGGTTCTTCATACTCAATTTTGACATCTCTCAACATCTACTTCATCCACAATACTTGAGTACAACTATTTGCAGTAACAATATAATCTACCTCAGCAGTAGACAATGAAACAAAATTCTTCTTTTTTCTTAGCCAAGATACCAACTTCTTCCCTAAGAAGAAAACACCAGCACTAGTACTCTTCCTATCATTCACATATTTTTCCCAATCAACATTAGTGAAAGAACTCGGGATAAGATCATCATGCATAGCATACCAAAGACCAAGGTCAACCGTCCCTTTTAGGTATCTGAATATTATTTTCACAATAGTCACATGAGACTCTTTAGGATCAACTTGATATCTACCAACCATGCATACAACATTCATTATATCTAGCTTGTTCTGAGTCAAGTAGAGCAATCCATAAATTATTGACATGTATCTTGTTTGTTTTTCTTTAGGAGAATCATCATTCTATGTAAGTTTCCATCCGGTTACCATAGGTGTACCAATTGGCTTTGAATCTTCCATACCAAAAATATTTAGTAACTCTTTCACATACTTAGGCTGAGATATAAAAATTCCATCATCTAACTGAGTAATTTGCAGTCCTAACAAGAATTTTAGCTCTCCTATCATTGAAATTTCAAACTCACTTTTCATTACATCAGCAAACTTCATATACAAATCATCATCAACTTCAAAAATAATGTCATCAATAAAGACCTCAATGATTAATTATTTATTCTAATCTAATTTGAAATATAAATTATTATTAGAAGTACCTTTATTGAATCCAAGCTTCAACAAGTATTTATCTAATCTAGCATGCCAAGCTCTAGGATCTTGGTTAAGTCCATATAGAGCTTTCTTCAATAGACATACCATGTTTTCTTTTCCAGTAAGTTGAAATCCATATAGTTGCTCAACATAGAATTCTTCTTCTAACTCACCATTTAGGAATGCTGACTTTACATCCATCTAATAGAATTTATAATTCTTGAAAGCAACATAAGCAGGAAAAAATCTTACAGCTTCAATTCTATCAACAGGGGCAAAAGTTTCTTAAAAATCAATATCTTCCATTTGTGAGTACCCTTTGCAAACCAGTCTTGCTTTGTTTCTTACCACTTCACCTTATTCATTCAGCTTATTCTGAAACACCCATTTGGTTCCAATCACATTTTTTTTCAAAGGTCTAGGAACAAGATCCCATGTATCATTTTTCTCTATCTGTATTAGTTCTTCTTTCATAGCTTACATCCAATATTCATCTTTGCATGCTTCATTGATATTGTTAGGCTCAGTTTTGGAAATTAGACAATACTCTTCTAAAATTCTTCTTTTGGTTTGCACACATTTTATCTTTTCTCCTATGATCTGACTGTCAGAATGATTTCTCCTTACATTCTTGGGAGTTTTAGTATTTTCTTTGACTTCTTGTTCTTGTGTTCTTTCTTTTGTACTTCTGCTAGTTTTTTCTTCTTGATTCCCTTTGTTCACCGAAAGAGTTTGTAGTGTCTGAAAATTATTTCCATTGTTAGTACTATCATGTTGATCATCTGAATCATATCCACTACATCTAGATGGTCTATCAATATCTTCATCAACTTTGACATTTGCACTTTCAACAATTTTCTTCAACCTTTTATTAAAGCACCAGTAATATTTTCTCTTAGTAGAGTAACCTAGAAATATTCTTTCATCACTTCTAGCATCAAATTTGCCTATAGCATTTTCTTCCAAAGATTTTGAAATATTTTACAATAGGCTTATAACCAAACCATAGCTCAAAAGGGGTCTTACCAAAATTACTATTGAAATTTACCCGGTTAATGGTATACACTGTAGTACTTACAACTTCTCTCCAATACAAATGAGGAACATTTTCTTCTAGAATCATGGTTCTAGCAGTGTCTAGAATGGTTATGTTATTTATTTCAACAAATCTATTTTGTTGAGGGTTCTAGGGAGAAAATAGTTGTCTTTGGATTCCATGCTCTTCATAGAAAGAATTAAATTTCTAGGAATTGAATCCACCACCTCTATCTACCCTTAGGCATTTGATCTTTTGACCTATCTCATTTTCTTACATAGCTTTGAATATTTTGAACTTTTCTAATGCTTCATTTCTTTCTCTTAAGAAAGCAACCCATATCATTCTAGAGTAATCATCAATAAGTAACATAAAGTACCTTTCACCTTGGAGACTTTTGATTCTTGATGGACCACATAAGTCAGTAGGTATCAAGTCCATTACTCCATTAGAGTTATACTATTTTCCCCAGAAAGAATTTCTAGTCTACTTTCCCATATGAAAATCCTTGTACATACTGTTAGTAGTCTTTACTAACTTAGGAATATCTTTGAATTCTTGAGTAGAGCTTATCTTGACAATTTTATCAAAGTTCACATGACACAATTTCCTATGCCATAACCAGCTTACATCAACTTGAGTAATTAAACAACTTTCATTAGCATCACTCAAATGAAAAATATTACCTCTTATCTTTGTACCTGAAGCAATCATATTTCTAGAACTTCCCCTTATTCTACACTTACCATCCTTGAACTAAATATTGTAACCCTTTTCTACCATTTGTCCAACGCTCAACAAGTTATGCTTTAAACCTTCTACATAAACAACATCATCAGTATTGTGCTTACCACCAAAATAAATAGTGCATCTGCCTTGAATCACACTAGAAGTGTTGTCTCCAAATCTTACAACACCACCATCATAGTTTACCAAGGTTACAAACTTTCTTTTATCACTAGTCATATGATGTGAACATCCATTGTCAATTACCCACTCATCCTTTTCTTCAATTTTTTCTGCAAGAGCTTTCTCAACATTCACATTACTAGTAGATTCAGTGAAAACTTGACCCTTTTCTTTGATAGAAATGAATACCCATTCATCTTCATTTCTAGTTTCTTTAACAGATTCATCATCAATAACATCTTCTTCAACATAATAGCATTTATTTTGAAATCTATTCTTATCAGGTTTATATTTAGAGACTCTTTTAGGACACCTTGATGCAAAATGACCTATTTTACCGCAAGAAAAAAATTTGATAGGTAACTTTCCTTTGTACTTACCATGACCTCTAGCTTATCTTTTCACAATCAATGCTTTGAGTTCTTCTAATTATTTTTCTTCATCTTCAATCTATTTCATCTCATCTTCATACTTGAATATCTTTTTGTAACTCTCTCCCAGATCATATCTTTGCTTGTTTTTCCCGGATATAGTAGCCTTAAATGTAGATTTTGTCTTAGGGGTAGACTCACCAAATTCACTTAACTCAAAGGAAAAAAAATTCCAATCAACATGTCTCTTGTCACATCTGTCATTGTCCCGAGTTCATCAATAGCATGAGATTTTTCCTTGTAGGAAGGAGGCACATATCTAAGTATCTTAGCCACAATTTCTTCTTCATCCAAGATTCCACCGACACATTTAATGCTCATCATGAGTTGATTTAATTTTTTGAGAGAAAGAAAGGATTCTATCATCTTCAGTCATCTTTATGTCCTCCCACTTGCCTTTTAGACTCTATAGTTTAGCACTTTTCACCATTGGATATCCTTCATACAATGTTTCCAACTTTTTCCAAATCTCATGTGTAGTGTTTAGACCTAACACATTTTACATCTCTTAATCTATCAAAGCACTCTACAATACTTCAATAGCCCTAGTATTTGTTTCAGCTTCTTTGACTTCATCAGCAGTAGATGGACCATTCTGAGGGATAGTATATGCATTCTTTGTAATCTTCCAAAAAGGCTCATCACTGCACTTCAAATGAAATTCCATTCTAACCTTCCATAGAGAGTATTTTTCCCCATAGAATCTAGGACTGTCCTTCTTATATGATTCCATCTCGAATCACCTCAAGTTGTCAATATTTTCCTTCAAAGGAACCTGCTCTGATACCAATTGTTGGAAAAACAAGAATAGACAACTAAGAGGGGGGGTGAATCAGTTGTTACCAAAATCAAATTTATTCAACATTAATTAACAATGCAAGCATAAATCAATAACACATCTAAGACACATGAATACCAATATTTTATACATGGAAACCCTATTAGGGGAAAAAATTATGGTGGATGTTAGTCCACAAGATTATACCCAATTATAAGTATAATGAGGAGTAAATAGGGAATGCACATGAATTTAGGCACACTTCCTATCTCTCATTGCTCAGAGGAAGGCACAGTGCCTTACATACAATAATCATATTCAATCCATCTAATGAGGTTGAATTGAGAAATTAGCTTCTACAAAAGCCTGATGACAATTCCAGTTAAGCACAAAAACCATTCTACACACTCTAGCCAAACTCTTCCACACTCAGCTCAATATCTTTCACACTCTACTATTATCTTGAATGATTTTATCTTTATTCAAACATGTACTTCACATACACATATCGAGCATACATCAAAATGAGGAAAATAACCGCTCTTATATATCTGCTACATGGATTTACATCAACTACTCTATCCACCACAAATAAAGAATAAATTACAACTATCAGCCTCAATACATAAATAAATCTTAATGCTCACCAACACGGGTAGGTCAAAACATAGTGAGGACCCAAATAAACACCTTCGAGCATTCCAAACAATAAAGTATTAATCCATAGAGATCCGCAACACGCTATCACCATCATATCAGCCAAGAACATGAAAAACTTGAACACACAAGGAAAAATATTCAATCATGAGCACTCCAATGAGTGTGGATGTACTGAAATGATAGAGCACGATCTAAAAAAACTACTTATCATCTCAAAAACATACCCAACAACCAAATTTACCATAATGGTAGTATCATCTTTCAAAAAAACTTGCTACCATAACTGAATAACTGTAGGAACACAGAGCTTCATACATTTCTCAATTCTTGATACATACCACTGAAAATTTTAGACAACATACTAGATAGGCTCAAAATCAAACCCTTTAATGCACACCTTCTGATTGTCAACATACACAACTTTTGACCACTTGGATCTTCAAAAACATCACAAACTATCTACAATATATTTATTACATTTTTCTCAATATCATCAACATATACAACCTTAAGCATCACCAATGCTAATAGTGTTGACATCAATGACAAACACATACCAGAAATACAACCACAACACCAAAAATGTCAATTATTTGATTAAATTTCTTATGTCCTCTCATTTAATTAAATAATATTAATTATTGAATTAAATATCAATTGACCTCCTTCATTAACTAAATTAGTTATTTAATGAGCATCCTAATTTTACTCAACTTGAACAATTAAAACTTTGTTTTAGTTATCTAATTTTCTATTTTCCCTCACCCTCCCACTTGCAAGGGAATATTTTGTTGGAATATTCCTCCATTTGGACTCTAAAAATAGAATATTCCTTTGTAAACAACTTCCTAATGTTTAGGAAGTGTGCTTCTTTGAATCATTGAAATCCATTTATTAACTCCTCAATCCATGTCAACCTGAATTATCATCCGTTAATGAGAATCCTTGATCCATGCCTTCACCTCTCATGGCTTCTCTAATCAAATCAATCCTAGCCATTGATTCACCATTTTCTCCTATAAATGCTCCTAATTTCTTTGAGAAAAGGATCCAATTCCATTTTATAAAAGTTATGTTGCACATTTTCATACTCACTTTCATCCATCTTGCATCCATTTTATCTTTTCATCCACTTTTAGCTTAGTTTCAATCAATATTAGATTATTTTTATCAATAGAGTTCATTTAGATGCGTGTTTCATCAAAGGGATTGAGAAAGGGTTGACATTCCATATAAATGCAGCACCAATCCACCAATAGTATGAGGCTTGAGGCATTTAACTAGGTTCTTTTATGCATTTCTTAATATATTTTGTTTAAATGGATTCTTTGTTCTATGTTTTCAAACATTTCATTGTGATTATAGCTTAACTATTTAGCCGATAGGCTATTATATGGGGGAACCCCATCGAGATCTCCTCCAGTCTGAGGTCGAAAAATCTCCTCACATCAGAAAACAACAGTTGTGCATATTTCCCTAAGTATATTGCATTCAGATTGCTTAGGATTTGAATAAGACATTTAGTGTTAATTCATCTAACGTACTTTAGTACTTACAGGAGTTGATAGAGGAGGTAAATGAATGATACCACTGGACAAAGAGGATTTACTGCAGTGAATCAATTCTGAGACTTTAAAAAATTGCACGGCTGTACATGATTTTACCTTCTATATCGATTACAACATTAAAGATATGCAAATGCTAGTAGTTTAATCATCCTAACCAAAGTCATATTGACTTAATACTTGTCCTTATACATTACAAAATATCTAAATAAAAGTCTATTTATGCCTACGTGGATCCCACCACCAATCGCATCGAAGAAATAAAAAAGGTCAATGGTCGTTGACTACCGTGCTACCGCAAGGGGTCATCAAGCTAGCAGCAGTGGTCACGGTAACCGCAGGAGTTGACCAAGACATGCTTACCGCACTACCGCCGTGGTTAAAATTTAGACCATGGTGGTCGCGGTAACCGCCAACGCTGGGAGGCAGATAGTTTACCGTGCTACCGCCGTGGTCAAAGAACATACGGCGGTGGCCACGGTAACCGTCAACGGACGGTCTGCTGGCAGATGATGCTAGGTACCGCGCTACCATTGGTGAGGAAAGTTGAGACCGCGGTGGCCGCAGTTACTTCCAGAACGAAGGAAGACTTGACTGCAAGTAGTTTAACTGTGATATCACGTTGAGTGAAATAGAAGGCTGCGGTAGAGCGGTGGGTACCGCAATACCATAGGCCGTTGACTGGATTGACGCGGTAGAGCGGTAAGGGCTGATTTTGACTGCCAATACTGACTATGAAAAGGATGAATATGACTGTGTCGAGGACACGTGAGTTGGATGAAATTCCAACAAATATGAATAGAAACACTTGGAGTAAAAGATGGGTTGAGCAACCTGGCTGAACCACAACCAAGCAACAAGATTTCAAAATATGAGGACAGATTTATGCATTTAATTCAATTTAATACGTAACCAAACCTTGGCTGCATGCAATAAATGTGGTTAAGCATAAATACCTTTGAGGTGGATGAGATTTGCAAAGTATCTATGGAGAAGAAGTAGGTGAAATTCTGCCAGACAGTTCACGTGCCTTGTGTTAGCCTCTAAGTCTTCTCCAACATTCTTCAAGTTGGATCAAATAGTTGTAGGTCTGAGCCTTATTCCTCTTCGCTCATTTCTATTTCCTCCAACCTTTATCAAATTGCATTCACCATGCACTGTTAATGCATGGATGCATGCAATAAAAATTCATTAAAATTATCTATAGAAAAGAGTACAAGATTTTAAATGACTGTTGTTCTCCAAGCGTTCATCAAAATGACTATCACCATTCCTTTGCTCATTTTTTATGCCACTGTTTTTAATATACCAGAGGAAATTTTGAAGTTAATAATTTTTTTATTTTTTTTAAAGAAAGACTGAAAATAATTTCATTACCTTAGCCATTTTATTTCTCAAGCATAATAATGCTCATTAAATATTGATAATCAATCTAACGCAGCCACAAATTGCACTCTATAAATAAATATGTAAGTCTAGTGATGCTATGCCCTGCCGCCATACTTCTTCTGAGCAAATAAAAGAAAAAAAAATGAAACCCTCAGATAAACTTTTAGGGTTTTTAATGTATTAATAATGATAATTATCGGACTTTATGAAAAAATTAATTTGATTGCTTTAAAAAATTTAATTATATATTCTATTTTTATTTAAATATTTCTCCAATATCTTAACTCTATCAATTATTATAGTTTCTAAGTGAGCATGAAAGACTAAAAACTACTAAATTCTGCAAGAATAGGTCTGATCGGTTGTCTCTGAGTCAAGAAAGAGCTCAATGAGTTGTTTTTACTTGATGTCTTAAATTGATTAGAATTTTAAGTTGGTGTCTTGAAAGCCAATTTTAAACTTATTAGGATTTACAGTTGGGGTTTTAAAAGCCAATTCCCAACTCGTTAGGGTAATAGGCTACTCATGATGAATAAATATTTTGGATATGATTGTGCATTATTAAAGAAAATTTCTATTGATTACAAGAATGACACATAATGTTAGTTTTATGTTTTTATAGAACACATGTATTTTCACTATCTAATTTATTTAGATAATATAAAATTAGTTATTTGATTTGGTAAGGATAATTTGAGTTTCTACTTTTATTCATATGTTTTTTGAATGTCTTTGTATTGTGACTGTAGCAAGAGAATCTCTAAAGCTTTGCAATCGAATATTTCTCTATAGTTGCATTGTAATGGTGTTTAAAAGACAAAAATGTTGGGCCTTGCTAGATAACAGTAATTTATGAGTTTGAGTTGAATGTTAGATCTGCATACAAGTGCAGGAAACAGTTTGTTTCATTATTATCTGTGCAAAACTATTGTGATCACATTGACAGTGAGTTTTAAAGCCATTTCTTGAGCTTGTAATGTGTTGGTATAAATTTATGAGAAATTATTTAATGTCTATTACAACCTCTTTGTTAATGTTTGCGCCAATGAATTCATTTAATTATATTTAAAGAAACTTTATAAACCAAATAATGAAATTAATATTTTAAAAAATAAAAGAAGAATACAATTATACCAACCTTTTTTTCATAAGCAAAAGGAACAAATCAAATATTGTTTATTATATTAGTATTTTTACCGCAAAGATTTCCTTTATTAGATATAATGTGGAATTTATTTAATAGTTAATAAAGATTAAAATTAAATATATATAATAAAATATTATATATATTATTTAGATTTCGGGTTAGTGAGTGTGACAATATTTAAATTAGCATGATATTATATATCAATAATATGGATTTAAGGTATATAAAAAAACCTTTTTAGAATATAATTTCATTACCTTAGCCATTTTATTTCTCAAGCATAATCGTGCTCATTAAATATTGATATTCAATCTAACGCAACCACAAATTGCACTCTATAAGTAAATCTGTAAGTCTGGTGATGCTATGCCCTACCGCCATACTTCTTCTAAGCAAATAAAAGAAAAAAAATGAAACCCTCAGATAAACTTTTAGGGTTTTTAATGTATTAATAATGATAATTATCGAACTTTACGAAAAATTTAATTTGATTGCTTTAAAAAATTTAATTATATATTCTATTTTTATTTAAATCTTTCTCCAATATCTTAGCTCTATCAATTATTATAGTTTCTAAATGAGCATGAAAGACCGAAAACTACTAAATTCTGCAAGAATAGGTCTGGTTGGTTGTCTCTGAGTCAAGAAAGAGCTCAATGAGTTATTTTTACTTGATGTCTTAAACTGATTAGAATTTTAAGTTGGTGTCTTGAAAGCCAATTTTCAACTTATTAGGATTTATAGTTGGGGTTTTAAAAGCCAATTCCCAACTCGTTAGGGTAATAGGCTACTCATGATGAATAAATATTTTGGATATGATTGTGCATTATTAAAGAAAATTTCTATTGATTACAAGAATGATACATAATGTTAGTTTTATGTTTTTATAGAACACATGTATTTTCACTATTTAATTTATTTAGATAATATAAAATTAGTGATTTGATTTGGTAAGGATAATATGAGTTTTTACTTTTATTCATATGTTTTTTGAATGTCTTTGTATTGTGACTATAGCAAGAGAATCTCTAAAGCTTTGTAATCTGATAGTTCTCTATAGTTGCATTGTAATGGTGTTTAAAAGACAAAAATGTTGGGCCTTGCCAGATAACAGTATTTATGAGTTTGAGTTGAATGTTAGATCTGCATACAAGTGTAGGAAACAGTTTGTTTCATTATTATCTATGCAAAACTATTGTGATCACATTGACAGTGAGTTTTAAAGCCATTTCTTGAGCTTGTAATGTGTTGGTATAAATTTATGAGAAATTATTTAATGTCTATTAGAACCTCTTTGTTAATGTTTGCGCCAATGAATTCATTTAATTATATTTAAAAAAACTTTATAAATCAAATAATGAAATTAATATTTTAAAAAATAAAAGAATAATACAATTATACCAACCTTTTTTTCATAAGCAAAAGGAACAAATCAAATATTGTTTATTATATTAGTATTTTTACCGCAAATATTTCCTTTATTAGATATAATGTGGAATTTATTTAATAGTTAATAAAGATTAAAATTAAATATATATAATAAAATATTATATATATTATTTAGATTTGGGGTTAGTGAGTGTGAAAATATTTAAATTAGCATGATATTATATATCAATAATATGGATTTAAGGTATATAAAAAAACCTTTTTAGAATATCTTATTTTCCAACAAAGAATTGAACTAATAAAAGAAGAAAATAATCCTTCAAATTAAGTTGTTGTGTAAGACTCAATAAATTGTAGATAATGCAATTGACTTTGATTCTCACTCTATAAAATATGATTAAACTTGCTATGCCTTGATCATTTTCAATGAAAATTCTTTCATAATCTTTAGACTTCTCTAAATCAAAATGTCTTTGTAATTCTTATTCCTTAAAATGTGTAGAAAATTAGTAATAATAATTAACATAATAAAATAATAATTGAACAGAAAATATTGAATGATTCAAAGTTGAAAATTTATAAAAGGTGAGTTTTAGAAGAATTAGATTCAACAACTTTTGTGGTTGGCATGTAAGCTTTATTTTCTATATCATGGATCCTTACACACTATTAGAAAAGAAAATGACACACTCCAATTAGATGGTGCACCTCATAGGGTTGATTATGAAAAGCAAATATGATGTAATGGTGTGTGTAATATTCTAGTAGTTTGGATCTTATTGAATACCTATGCCCTTGTTAATAACAACTATTTTTAATATTAGTGTTGCTATTTTGAATTATAGCTTCAGGATATGGCTAATGCACAAGCACCTCAAGATGTTATTACTATTTCAAGCAGTGATTCTGAGTCCAATACACCCTCACCACAAATGAGCCATGAGTTACCTCTATCAACAACTGACTCAACATCTGTGGATTGGTTGGGTTTTCCTCGCAATAATGTTGAAGCATTTTCAAAGAATATCTTGACAAGTTTCCACAAAATTTTTGAAGAAGCTATGCAAACAAGCCAAGATGTATGTGATGTGCAGGATCATGAAGTTGAATTGGTACAAGAAGTTGTTCAAAAATTGTATGCAACCTATGAAGCTCTTGAGCTATATTATGGTTTCTTGTGTGCATTAAAGTACTGTGAATATGATGGAGTGGTCAATGCATTTCAACTAAACCATGAATTCAAAGCTTTATTGACTCATATATGGTCCAAGAAGTTCAACTAACTTCTTCGAAGTTAGCTAATTTTTTGTGATTGTCAATCAATATTACTAGCATGATACAAGTTAGATGCTTTTGTGAAGGAAAATGACGAAGCCAAAATAGTTATATATAGAGCGAAATAGATTTAGTGGGAGATCAACTATCTTCTTGGAAGTTAGTTACTTTTTTGTGATGTTGAAAGATGCCAAAATAGATATATGTAGAACAAAATGGATTTAGTGGTGAACCTTATATTCCAAGCCTTAGTTGCTATATATTATGTTTATATTGTAATGTCATTGTACATATTGATCTTTATAGTTCTAATTTTCATGAACTTATTGTAATACTTGTATCCCCTTATTTTCAATATTATTTTGAACTATAACCTTAAGTCTAACAAATATATATTGCAATGTTGCTAAAAATAATGATATATTTGAACATCATTGTAAAAATTCACCCTTGCAACATAAAGACCATGAGATATGTGAATATTTTAGAGTGGCCAAAGTATTTGAGCCAAAACATGGTTTTCTCAACTATCTTCTTGGAAGTTAGTTACTTTTTTGTGATGTTGAAAGATGCCAAAATAGATATATGTAGAAAAAAATGGATTTAGTGGTGAACCTTATATTCCAAGCCTTAGTTGCTATATATTATGTTTATATTGTAATGTCATTGTACATATTGATCTTTATAGTTGTAATTTTCATGAATAGAACTTATTGTAATATTTGTGTCCCCTTATTTTCAATATTATTTTGAACTATAACCTTAAGTGTAACAAATATATATTGCAACGTTGCTAAAAATAATGATATATTTGAACATCATTGTAAAAATTCACCCTTGCAACATAAACACCATGAGATATGTGAATATTTTAGAGTGGCCAAAGAATTTGAGCTAAAACATGGTTTTCAAGTTTTATAGAGTGATATATGGTCTTATAAATTCAACTAACTTCTTGGAAGTTAGTTATTATATTGTGATGTTGACCAAGATCACTAGCATGATACACATTAGACATTTTTTGGAAACCAAATGAAGATGCCAAAATAGTAATACGTAGAGCGAAAAGGTTTTAGTGGCGGACCTTATATTTGAAACCTTAGTTGTTATATATTATGTTTGCACTATAGTGCCATTGTGCAAATTGTTCTGAATAAGACTAATTTTATTGAATATAACTTATACTACATATTCAAGGAAAAAAATTTTCCTCACAATTTCATATTTTTTGACTATAACGCACTACAGCAGTTCTCTATTCTTATTCTCAACAATATGTTGAGGTATATATTTTTTGAAACAAAAACATATGCTAATTCTATTCAAACACTATCTTACACATAATATAATTTTGCAAGCTTAGTCAACTTCCATAGACCATGGCTACAATATTAACCACAAATGCGATTAAACTTATCCATGATGGGAATCAAGGGTGTGAACCTAATGTGCAGATTTTATCTATTTCCAACTTTAGACATGGCCATGAATGCAACAACCGCTACAAGGTAGAAATATCTAAAGGGGCCTACAAACTAAAAGCATCGTTACCTCAAAAATAAAATCATTACATAGCCTCTGGTGAAATCTCAATTGGAACGATATTACGATTGACAAAATATAATTGTCCCAAAATGAGTGGGCACCGGTAAGTAAAGGAATCCTCAATTTTGAAAATAAAATATTATGAGATTTTTAGCTTGTTCTTTATATTGCTAATTCTTGTTCTTGTGTTGCGCATGTATAGGTGGATTGTCATTGTGAACCTTGAAATTGTTTCTAGAAACCAAGATATAATCGGTGAACCTACTTCACTTTATATGGAAGAAGAGCACCATATAGAACAGGTAATGGGAAATTCCTCAGATCCACATGCAGACTCTGAGACAATTAGCACTGCTAGAGTATCAACTGCTAAGAGAAGATTATTTGGCGTGAATCCTTCTAGGGGTGAAATGGAAGCACCAATCACAATTACGCCTATTAAAAGTTTGAACCCTTTTCATCCAAGATGGACTGTCAAAGGTCGTGTGATTGCCAAAAAGGATATTCGCCAGTACAATACTCAGAAAGGTGTAGGTCAATTTTTCACCTTTGAGATCATTGACACAGAAGGGGTTGAAACATGTGTGACTTGTTTCAATGAAGTTGTTGATCTCCATTATGAAAATATTACTATTGGAAAAACCTATACATTATCTAGTGGTGTAGTAAAGGATGCTAATAAGCTTTACAACAAGTTAAATAGTGGGCTAGAAATTTCCTTGTCAATAGATTCAAAGGTCACTATTTGTGAAGATGACCATTCTATTCCAAAAAACCTATTCTCCTTTACACCCATCAGTCAACTTGCAAACAAGAGTAACAATTCAATTGTTGATGTTATTGGAGTTTTCACTTGTGTTAGTCCAAGCTCCACAATTAGGAGAAGAGATGGGAAAGAGGTCCTAAGGCACACGATATCCTTGTTGGACATGTCTGAGGCAACTATATATATCACTCTATGGGCCACAATAGCAGAGCAGGAAGGTGCTCGTCTTCAACAAAAGTATCACCTACAAGAAATGACTATTCTCGCTATTAAAAATGGACGAGTCTGCGAGTACAAAGGAAAGGTGTTGAGCACATCAAGTAGTACAAATTTATTCATAGAACTTGACATACAAGAGACAGGTAAACTACAAACTTGGTTCAAACAAAGTGGGGCTAATATTCTATCACCATCAACAAAGTTTACCAATCCATCTATGTCTACCACAAGAATAACAATTAGGGGTGTTCAAGAACAAATGCTACATAAAGTGCATCATCTCCAATGTACAATAAGCGCAACATTGGTTTTCATCAAATCTGAATCATTTTGCTATTCAGCGTGCCCTAATGTAATGGGGGGAAAACAGTGCAAGAAAAGATTGGTGCAGACTGAAGATGAAAAGTGGTTTTGCTCAAAGTGTAACATACCATGTACCTCTTGTAATTATAGGTACACACTACAAATAAGGTTGCAAGACCCCATAGATATTCTATGGGAAGTTGCATTCAATGAAGGAGCAACAAAACTCATGGAAATGTCTACAGAGAAGCTATACTCTTTGCAGTTTGAGGATCACATAGAAAGGGATACTCAATAGGTAATTAGAGACATGCTAAACAAAAAATACTTGTTTACTTTGACATGTACAAATGAAACATACAATAATGAAGAATGTTTAAAGGCAACTATCACAAAGATTGAGCAGGTTGAATTCATTGTAGAGAGAAACATCTTACTTTCCAGTATCAAAGAAATGTGCAGTGACAACAATGACCAACAACATTATATACTTGAGAAGAAATCTAAGCAACATAGGAGTCTTTCTGAGGTGGTTGCTTAGGAATCACAGGGTCTAGGGCCATCCTCTCCATATGTCTCAAGTGGTGGGGTTGCTTATGCTATGCAAGATTACCATGTTGAAATCTGTAAAGAGAGAGAGAATGATCCTAAGGCTTCCACTTCTACTGAGAGTGCTCCGGCTATCATTTCTGGTGGATTTTCTAATAAGGTCACGCCTGTAGCGAGGAATACTGATGAAATCTCTAAGACATTGGATGTAGGCATTTCCCCTTTAGGATCAGTGCAAGTGGAAGAGGGTTGGATTTCTATAAAGGGCAAGGAAGCCAAGTCCTCCAAGGCTTCTTTTGACATGACTCTCTGCTCACACAAGAGTAGCTGTAAATGTAAATCTTGATGGTCTTTGTTTGGGGGTTGGTTTTTGGCTGGATATAGGTTGTTTTCCTTGCAGATTTTTTTTTTGGTTATGGTTCTTTAGCCTTGAATGCCTTCTTTACCCTTCGTTTTCTGTGCTCTCATGGTCTTTATGTTAGAACAAATTTCTATTTGAGGGTTCTAGATCTATTTAAAATATGTTTTCAAAGGGTTTTGGGTCCCTTCAAAACCTGCTTTTCCCTTAATCACAAACCATAGAGTATGTGTTTGCTTATGTCTATATATATGTGGAATCTACTTCTTCTAGCATTGCAGGATTCAATTATTTTGACATGATGTAATCTAGAACTATCTTAAAACTACACTTTAATAGATATGAGCTCTAAAAACTATGAGTTGAATATGTAATTTTTGATTTTCTATATTTTTTTTTTACAAATATATATGAATTTTAATTATTTTTCCCCGATGCTATTGGGTTTCTTAACTAAGGAGTTGTATTATTTTACCTTAATATAACTTCCTACAATTTTATTGAATTGTGTGAAGAACATTAAATTAGGAAAATTGTCCATTGTATATATGTATGGGTGTGTTTGTGTTTGTTTAGATGTATAAATATCCAAAATCTACTTCTTTTCACATTGTAAGCTTTGCATATGTTGTATTGATGCCATGTATAGTTCATCAAGTGTCTTGATGGTTCTATTATTACTAATTCAACTTGGAATTCCCAAAGTATAGATGGTGGACCACTGCCCCGAAACAAGCCAAGCTCACTTGCAACAACTAGAAATTACAAGACAACAAACCCGAAAAGGAAATTGAGATTACTATGCCTGGCATAAAGAAGAGATAGCTGCCCAAAGATGTTTGAAAAAGTTGTGCCCCAGCCAAATCGACCCCCACCAAAGAGAAGCACAAATGTTACATGATCGTGATGGATACCACAATTATTATGCTCATCACAAAGAGGAAATAACAGCACATAAATGCAATAAAAATTTATAGAAACAAACATGTGAAGGTCACCATATGAAAACACAACAAGACATAGAAGGTTGAACATCTTTCAACAGAACTACTACCTTCATAAAAATAATGAAAAGCTTTCGACAAAAGATAGATGCACTTTCCAATAGGAAAACATGCATTTTATGCAAGGAAAACTACCTAGGCATGCTTCTCCATTCATTGGATACTCATGCTACTTGCAAAAGATGTTTTAATGAGAGAGGTGTACATCGATTCTCCTCACTCCACAACATGGACCCAGGAGAACAACCTATTGTGCTAAAAAGACTAACCCAAGTGGAGGAAATGCTCATTGCTAGAGTAAACCCAGTACTACAAGTAACCCATGATCCTAGAGGGTAGTATAAATATAGTGGTCACACAATTAGCTTCCCACAAGATATTAAAAACATTTTAAAAGTTCTTCCTCGAAGAATAGAAGACTTGGATGTGTTCATCATTTGAAGGCTACACACTGAAGGCAATTCCTATGATTATTATGTAAGTAGAAGTCACATTAGAGATGCATTGCAATACAAAGTGCAATATGAACCATACTACAATGATGTTGTCATAAGTGCTAATAGCTTGGATCAAATTCCTGAAGGTAGCACAAATATTTCAAGCATGTTGCACACCATTGCTACTAGCGAATGTACAGGGGTGCCAAATAGTGGGAACACCATTGATGAAGATGAAATTGATGAGAGCATACTACACACATCATCATTTATGGCTAAGTTGCCAAATAGACGTCGCGAGCTAGAAATTATTAAGCAAGCACTAGAGCTTGAGGGCAACACAAATACCACTATAGATTGGCCTGAGATAAACTCATCACCAATAAATGAATACAATACTGAAGGCTTGCTTGATATGGCATTTCCAACACTCTTCCCCAATGGGGTTCCATTGCAAATGCAACCGTGGATTAGGGAAGTTCAAATGCATGAGTATGCACTGCACTTGATGAGGTTCCATGATCAAAGGTTTGGAAGGCATCCAAGGTTTCAATATTTTATGTTCAATCTTATGTTGTGACATCGTAGCCAAGGGCTTGCAGCAATTTTCATTAAAAAAATGCAGAAGAAAACATCCCCAAAACTATTGAAAACCTTCGTGCACACTTGAAAAGCCTCCCTGACACACAATTAGCTAAAGAGCTCATACACTTTGGATCTTCAATTCGAGGCACAAGACCATATTGGAACAAGTGTCATTATGAGCTAACAAATATGATCAACCAAATAGGGTCTCCCACTCTATTTTTCACATTGAGTGCAGCAGACACAAAGTGGTCGGACTTCCAATGATTGCTCTCAAATGACACAATAGTGGAAATGCAACCAAACAAACAATGGTTGGACAATGTAATAAATAATCCCCACACCACATCATTATATCTGCACCACCGATTTATAGTATTCTGTGAAGAGGTCATCCAAAAACTTCTTGGTGCAAAAGATTATTGGTATAGAAATGAATGGCAACATCGAGGCACTGAACATGTACATGGATTCCTCTGGCTCAAAAAATGCACCGGACATGGATAAACTTGATTGGGATAACAACACAGAAGTTGAACAGGCAAGGAAATTCTTCGATAAGTATGTAAGTGCTTGGACCCCTCGCCTTGCTTCACTTAGAAAAAACACAGTCTACCATCCCCAACATGATGACCCATGCTTGCTAGACACAACTTAGATATTAGCTACAACTCCCCCTCATGACTATGAGGAGATTATCAACCATGTCTAGAGGCACACAAAATGCAAAGAGGGAGCATGCTTACGCAAAAAGGGTAAACAACTACAGTGTCGATACAAAGCTCCATGGAAAGAACAGATTGTATCTACCTTATCATGTGATGATAATGGGAAGAAAGAATATGTACCTGCAAGAAATGATGATAGGCTAAACATACATAATCCGGAAATGCTTTTGATATGGAGAGCCAACATAGATTGCCAACCAATTATCTCACGAGCACTTGTACTAAAATACATTGCCAAGTATGCATCCAAAGCAGAGAGAGCATCTGAGTCTTGTATTGATATGTTAACAAGAATATCTGCATGCCAGAGAATAGATGACCTAGTTATCACAACATTTCAAAAATTCATGGCCGAGCTTGTTGCAGAGTGTGATATAGGGGCACAGGAAACATGTCATATGCTTCAAAAATTACTGCTCGTTGTTTGTAATCAGCCATTCATATCTTTAAATGTTGTTCGGAAAGTGTTCCAATGAATAACAAGACAAATAGATAAGATCCACCTCCATATGAGCTACCTGCATTCCTACATTAATCGGGCTGAAGAAATGGAAACAATAACACTACTCAAATCTGCAAGATCTTTCTCCTATTCTGCAAGGTGCAAAGGATGCAAATGGAAAGAGAGAGAGGTAAAAGCAATTGTTAATATTTTCCCAAAGTTCTATAGCATCCCAAATGAGGATGCAGATAACTTTGAATCTTTTTACTGGAGTGAGCTACTACTATACAAACATTTTTGAAGCATAGAAAGCGAGGTAGGGCTTACTAAGGATACAATTATTGCAAATTGGAAGCAAATGTATAGAACCAAATATGATGTATGGCATGTTAATCACACAATTGAAATGGAAGCAACCATTGAAGAAGAATATGGCAGCGATATAGAGATGCCCACAAGGAACACAACAGAACTTAACAAATGGGAATTATTTTCATAAATGGGTCCCTCAAACAATGTGAGTCTGAATGAACTTCAGATGCTTGGTAGGAATGAGTTTGATAGCAACAATAAATGGGATCAACTAGTAGTACCCCAAGATATTCATGAAATTGCCACCTAGTTCATACCTATGAAAAAGGCATGCAGCAAAGAAGAGACTATGGTAGGCAACTTGGATGTCCCAAACTATGAACTATCAGCACAACAAAAACTAGCACTCACAATTATCATTGACCATAGTGAGTGCCCCTCAGAAAAACCGTTGC
This sequence comes from Sequoiadendron giganteum, assembly GCA_007115665.2. Classification (NCBI taxonomy): domain Eukaryota; kingdom Viridiplantae; phylum Streptophyta; class Pinopsida; order Cupressales; family Cupressaceae; genus Sequoiadendron; species Sequoiadendron giganteum. The sequence goes on along the minus strand of CM021104.1, from coordinate 467,362,785 downwards.
ACATGGTTGTTCAAGGAACAGAAGGTACGAGAAAATCATACCTAATTGCCTGCATAGGAAAAGCACTCACAAGTAAGAGCCTAGAACAAAAAAGCCAGCTACTCACATTAGCTCCTATAGGGGTGGCTGCATTTAACATTCATGCATCAACTATACATTCAACACTCCAAATCCCTATTAAAGAAATGAACCCACTACAAGGATAGACATTAACAACATTTCAAGAAGATATGAAACATATAAGATACATTTTGATTGATGAGATGAGCTTCATAGGCCCAAAGATGCTACTGAAAATAGATACAAGACTACGTGAGGCTCTCCCACATCGACAACATCTACACTTTGGTGGAGTGTCTATAATATTGATCAGTGACCTCGCCCAACTACCACCTATAATTGACAAACCTCTGTACACATCCCACTCAATTGCAAAAACACTATGGAATGAATTTACAATTGTTGTCACCTTAGAACAGTCTTTTGTCAACAAGGTGAGACTCCAGCACAACAAAGATTCCGTCAACTATTGCAAAACATACGTAATGTAGAAGCAACAAAAGAAGGTTGGCAACTTTTAATGACACGCACAAATGACCAACTCACATCAAGGGAAAAAGAAGAGTTCGAAAATTCAATGCACTTGTTTGCTACCAATGATTTAGTTGGTCTACACAATAGAAGAATGTTAAAATCATTGAACCACCCAATTGCAATCAGTGTTGCACCAAGCACTCGAGGTTGAATGGATAATGCAACTAATGATGAACAACTTAAAAAAGAAGTATTGCTTTGTAAAGGGCAACGCATCATGCTCACATCCAACATATGGACACAAGCAGGACTAGTGAATGGCGCTCTCGGCGAAGTTGTTGAAATTATTTACAATCCATGTTCCAAACCACTAGATGTTCCCATGTATGTTGTAACAAGGTTCGATACCTACAGCAGGCCGCCATGGAATAAGCTTGACCCCAAGAGCATACTAATAATATCTATTTCCCTAGGAAATAGAAGGCAGATACCGCTCACAATGGCATGGGCTATTACCATACATAAAGCTCAAGGCCTAACACTACAAAAAGCAACAATTGATATTGGTAAAATAGATAGGTAGGGACTAACATTTACAGCCATATCTAGAGTTCAATCATTAAATGATCTTCGAATTCAACCACCATTCTCTTTTGAAAGATACTCCAAAATGCAAACAAATCCATTTGCAATCATAAGGAAACAAGAGGAGTCTCACTTACAACAACTATGTCTCTCCTAAATCAAGTTACGTAACTCTCATTCCTATCTATCTACTATCTCTCCCAAATTTCCATGGTTCATCAATACCATTGTTACAAATTCCTCTCTTACAAAACTCTCCTTTGAATACTTACAAATCATTGCACAATTCACATTTCTAAGCTTAAAATTCGTGCTACAATTTGACTACATCAACGCCTTATCTACACACCTCACCATCCTGTTGCTTTCATTGTGCAGGCCTTGAAGACAAATTGCAAAGATCGTGTTGGGTCTCAAAATTGCTGGTATGAACCATGAGAGGTTGCCAATCTCTCACAATGCTTTTTGGCCAACCTCTCCTAAATTAAGGTACGTAACTCTCATTCCTATCTATCTACTATCTCTCCCAAATTTCCATGGTTCATCAATACCATTGTTACAAATTCCTCTCTTGCAAAACTCTCCTTTGAATACCTACAAATCATTACACAATTCACACTTCTAAGCTTAAAATTCGTGCTACAATTTGACTACATCAATGCCTTATCTACACACCTCACCACCCCGTTGCTTTCATTGTGCAAGCCTTGAAGATAAATTGCAAAGATCGTGTTGCGTCTCAAAAACATTGGTATGAACCATGAGAGGTTGCCAACCTCTCACAACGCTTTTGGCCAACTAACAAGGCCAATTGATGCAATTGTACCTTCTTCTCTTTAGGCTCTGCTAGATGTAGGTGGGTGCACCTATATATATGTTGCAGATTTAAGATGGGTTTCTTGGTTGATCAATCTATCTACAATGGCAAAGGGAAGTGGACAGATAAAATTACTACAACTACTCCTAGTCCTAGTGCACAATTGAAAGTTTTTTTGAATAAGTTGTTTGATATGGATTTGTATCTTTGGGTTATGGTGGATCAGTGCCTTCTATCCACATGTGCAATGGAGTCAAAATGATATGTGTTTCCTCCTATATGTTTTTGCTTCAAGAAAAGTCTATCATTATTTACATCCCAATCCCTTGTCGAGAAAAATCTAACTGCAGTCTAACTACTACTTTTTATTCCTTTCCTATTACAAATATTTATATCTTTCAGATCATGGGTCACGACCCTTTTTATGGTTGTCTCGTTTAGATTTTTCATAGTTTAAAAATAAAACATTTTAATTAACTCCTCTGTTGGAAAATTAATCTTTTAAACTATAATCGGGCTTTATAACTTCGCTTTATATCTTTTCCTGCCTTTTAAAATTCTCTTCCCATGGCTTTTAACATCTTTACCGCTATACCATGGTCATACTATTTGTACCCTGTGGTATGGCGATATATTGACTTTTCAACGGTCTTCACATTCATTTACCGTGCTGATCACCGTGATAGTTATCTTCATACTTACCGTGCTACCGCAGCCTTTAACTTTCTTACCCGTAGTATCGCGGTATTTGACTGTCGCTTACCTTCCCTTCTTACCGCCTTACCATGGTCTATGTCTTTGCTACACGTGGTACTATAGTAGCCACTAACCATCATCCTCGCTACTAACTCACCATCTACCATGGCCACCATGGTTTATGTGTTGGCCAGTTATGGTATCGAGGTAATCGCTTATAGACTACCATCCCTTCACCTTTTTCCGACTATTGACCTGACTGTTGACTGCTACCACGGCCACCGCGGTCTATGTTTTGACTATGCGCGGTATAGCGGTAACCACTAACCGCTACCACCAACTACCAATTCACTGGTGCATTCGTCGGTCATCTCACCGCCACCGTCACTATTACATGTTTACGGTGGTCACCGCGGTGTATGACTTAACCTTCTGTGGTACCACGGTAAAGGTCCTTGCTGCTACCCTCACTGTCTGTTGACTGCTACCATGGTGATGTGGATTCCACCATCGATTGCACCAAAGAAATCAAAAATTCAACGTTCGTTGACTACCACGCTACCACAGGTGAGAAAAGATCTAACCACGATGGCCACGGTAACTGTGAGAGCTGATTGTGACGGGCTTACCGTGCTACCACCGTGGTTAAATGTTAGACCATGGTGGTCGCGGTAACCACCAGAGCTATGAGGCAGATAGTTTATCGCACTACCACCACAGTCAAAGAATAGACCGCGGTGACCGTGGTAACCATCAACAAATGGTCTGCTAGCTGAAGATGTCGGGCACTACGCTACTACCGGTGATGAAAGTTGAGACCGCGGTGGCCGCGGTAACCACCAGGTAGACACATAACACTGCCTGCTAACTGTTAGTGCCATACCACAAGGCCCTTTGTGGGAGGCTGCAGTAAAGTGGTAAGGGCATAAAATGTGATTTTTAAGGAAGTAGTAAGGGTAGTTAAACATATAATGAATGGAAAGAATGATTTTTAATAGAAATCTCATCACTACAAAAAAAATTCACTGCTTCTACATGTTCATGACTGTATATTGACCTATCAGCGTAAGTATTGCACCTCATTGGGGTGCAAGTGCTAGTTAAGTATTGCTTAGACTCTATTGGATTTGGTTTATTCTGCTTGTTTTATGATTATAGTCACATTTTAGTGCTACAAGGAGGGTAGAACTAACCAAATTTGATAAATTTTCTTGATTTTTTCATGTTTTGAAGGTCATAGATAGGGAGGTGCTTTTGTAGATTACTAAAGTGACACTTTTGAGGAATAGGGACACTTTTGAAATATAGAGGTTCCTTTGAAATATGACACTTATGATTTATGGCAGTTCTTTTTATTTTTTTGACACAGAAGCACTTTGATATTATGAAACTTTTGACCTCTCTAGTTTTTCTATAGGTACAATAGAGAGGCCCTTTTGAAATTTGTGAGAGCGACACCTTTGCATTACAGTGATGCTTATGTGAAATAGCAACACTTTTGTTGTTTGACAGAGAGGCGCTTTGTGACAGAATGATTCTTTTGCAAGGTAAAATAGAGATCTAGATTATCATTTATGGTTTGATTTTTCAATTTAATCCACTCTGATCATTTACTAACTTCTATTTTTCTTTTTGACTAACTAATTTTGTAGATTTGGAAAGGAGAAAAATCTTGAAGCAAAGAAGCATATTATCACTTGATCTATATTGTAAAAAATTTTTTAACACTTACGGGATGATATAACCCATCATATGCTGCTTTATTTCATGTTTTAGGATAACTAACTTTCAATTGGGTTCAAAATTTACAATGCTATAATATTTCAAAGCTGGTTGTAATTGAACCCATACATCCTCACCATTGCAATGTTGGTTTAAAATTAAAAAAATATAGATCCATACTTTATTTTGGTGCTATTTAAATTAATTCATCATTTACTTAGATGATTTAAAAAGAATGAGTGTATTCTATGTTTTTTTTTCTTGTGTGAACTTTTAGTGTGTATCCACTTCCCTTGTGCTTCGTGAGATCTTGAGTGAAGAGAAACACTCCAAGTTCACAAACATTTTTTGTCACCCCATGAAATTTCTACATATCCTCTTCCCTTATGCTTCATGTGATCTTGGGTGAAGATAAATAGAAATTTTCTTGTCTTTTTTAGATAAGGGCTTATTAATAAGATAAATCCCACAATGGAGAACTCATATAAGTGACTCTAAAATCACGTTTACCAATGGGCTATATAAATTTTTTGAAATTGTAATAAAGTAGCTTAAATCTGGGTGGGAATAGCTTATTGTGCCTCATCCTCATCTCAATGTAATGAGTTGGGAAAGAATGGCTAGATCCTTAAGTGGCTTACATCTAATCTATACATCACAGTGTTCACAATTGTCATTAAACACTTTTTCCTAGCAACCTATCCTTGTTTTCTGAAATATAATTTGAAGTAGTGCATTGGAGGTGCATCACTCCTAGAAGTTACTTACCACACTTGGATTTTGGTTGAGGTAATAAATAAAATATGGAAAGGACTCTTTTTCTTGGCATATCAAGATATTACATTTCCTTGATATAGCCTATTTTTCCACTCCATCTTCACAAATTACATCATTCCTTAATGGATGAGGTAAGCATACTAAAAAGTGTGTACCTACTCTCTAGGGTTTTTATTGCTTGTTCTTGTTGAGTTAGTAAACACATTTCTTAGTTTCAAAAAAAGTCAAGCAAACATCAACATATTCTTCAAATTTCAAACCCTTTGGACTTAGTGTGAATACATATCAGAATCCCTATACTTCTTCTTGTCCCTGAGGATATTTAAGAAAAAAATATTTAAAGGATTCTAAATATTTTTACTTATATCTCAATTCACATTATTCCAAATTTAAATTAGGTACCTATGGCTTAGCTCTTTTATTTCCACAATATCAAGCTTTTGTGGAAAATATTTTTCCTTTTCATAGACATTTTAGTTTGAACTTAATTAAGACATATTGATGTGGTAATAAAGGAATCTCATTAATCGAATCTCAAAATCAATTGAACACACCACACATTGGCTTCATTTTCAAAAATATATACTTCCAAATAAAAAAATTGAAAACAAGGAAATGTATTGCCAAATATTGTATCAAAGTTCTACTATCAAAACATTGAGTTATTAGGTTTATCAATCTAAGATTAAAGTATGTTTTTCACTACCTTGGTCTTGTAAAAAAATTCCCTTTGAAAACATTAGGATCAATTATCCCATCCATCTCAACACATTTAACATCTCACCCCACAAACAACTTTGAAACTTTCGACACCTCAAACATTATAGACTTAGGTTATCATCAAATCAATCCTATAGCTTAGATATGTGTGTTTAAATGAATCATTTTTCATAAATTTAGTTAAGTTATCCATCATCCATTTGAAATCAAATCTCTTAAAGGTCACAAGTCTACGTGTTAGATTAACAAGTTTATTAGAACCTTTATCCAAAACACCAAACATCAAACCTTTAAGTTTAAAGTGTTGTCCAAAGTTTACAAGTTCATAATCTATATCACTCACCCCTTTCATCATCCACTCACATCATTGGTCAAAAACATATTAGAGGGTCACTTTTATCAAAATTTGAGTCAACTAGAGAGTACCAACAATGCAAATCTCAACACACCTCTCCCATAGTTGATCTACAATTTATGGTAATAAAAAGATCACAACACAAAAAATCATGGAGCAAACAAAAACTACATCTACCACAAGTGATCCCACCCAACAATAATTTGATCCTAGGAGCCACTCTATCCCATCACAGAAACCACCAAATCCATTAAACATATGGTATGAAGTATAAGATGTCATGAAAAATCCACTTGAGCTCATGGAAGAGGAACACCTTGAATCACAACAAGATCCTAAAATGCATCATATAATCAACACTTTTATGAATAAAAAATCTACACAATAAATGATAGCTTTAGCAAAGTAAGGGGCTAAACTACCTTCAAAATTCAATTTAAAAACAATTAGGGAACAAACCTTAAGAAATGTAGATTTAATTCCTCAAACTTCCATCACACAACCCTTGGTACATGGTTTGACTCAATCTATAATTCAACCACCTTCATCACTTGTGCCAATTCAACTATTTAATACTAGTCTTGCAAGTCAACTAGGAACAAACCTTGGTCTCGCTCCCATTTAGGAGGCCACATAATATTAGGTACACAAGACACAAACCTTTCCCAAATCATAAATTGGACACCCACATTTTGTAGCCAGCCATATTATTCCACCACCATTCATGAACACCCTCTACATCCACATGTACCACTTACATAACCACATCACAAAAATGGCCTTGAATTTTCATGTGAAACCATCTTCTTCCATCACCACAAGTACCCAAAGTGTGCCTAATGTTACACAAAGTCATGTGATCCAAGTATCCCATGTATAAAAACAAGGGAAAGTAAACACCATCATCCAAGGTCAACCCTTAACACAAGGGAAATCTTCATCCGACCACCCAATTGACCCATCAAATCAATTGGTTCCACAAGCCACTCACAAAAACCAGCAAAACACATCAAACCCACCTATCATGAATTCAAATCAAGGAAACCTACTGGTCATGAATCCCATAAACCAAGGTAATACCTTGACTCCATATAAAACACAACAAGGGAACCCTCAACATTAAAAAAATCAAGGGAACCCTTCCAACCAATTAATACAAAGCATGCCACTAATATTGTAACACCAAGTGGCACCATCTCAACCATTGGTCCCCCAAGTAATGAAAAATCAAATGGGACCCCAAACCTACATTCCTCCACCCCAATATATAATATTATAAGAAATGATATCACAAAAAAATCCTCAAAATCTCACCACCTAACAATCACCTCATAATCAAATAAAACAACAACTCACTCACACCATGGTCCCTCAAAATCCACCTCACATATCATAAAATAAAAAAACTTCTATATTGCAATCACAACAATATTTACAAGAATATTTCAAGCCCAACAACAAACTTTGCAAAAAAAACAAACCTATCAACAAGCATTGCAGGAACAACAAGATCAAGCTCAATCTTTGCAACAACAATCCCAAAAATAAGCATTAAAAGCACAACAAACCTATCAACAAGCATTGCAAAAAAAACAAGCTCAAGCTCTACAAGCACAAAAAGCTCAACAACATGCATTGATTATGTAACAACAACAACAACAATAAGAAGAATCCCAATAAAAAGCATTTCTCATACACCAACAATAATAATCCAAACAACAAGTGTTGCAAGAACAACAATATTCCCAACAACAACAAAAATAACAAGGCTTGTACTACAACCCCCAACAATATGCTAACATGAAAAAAACTATCTTAAACCAAAATTTACAAGGAACATACACACCTCCACCACTATTGCCATCACGTTCACAATATAAAAGTCTAACCTACACATCGTACAACACCCCCCATATCAAAATCCCACCTACAACTCATCTACAATCCCGCAATATAACACATATGTACCTCCAAAAAACCTCAATAAAATTTTTCATCACAAATTAAGGCACTCACATGGAAAATATAAGACATTCAAATGCGGAAAACAAAGAAACCACATGCACAACAAAACTTATGTCCATACCCCTTCGATAGAAGCATCACAATGATACCTTTCCCACCCATATTGGATGTCCCAAAATTTGATAAATATAGAAGGTGGGGAAATCCGGTGGATCATATAAAAGAGTTTCATGTAACATGTATGTAAGTTGATTACAATCATTCCTATCTAATGTACCTTTTCCCACATAGTTTTGGAGGCCCAGTGATATATTGGTTCTCACACTTACCTCCAAGAATTTAAACCTTCCAAGAAATAATCGATAGGTCCATAGATTGTTTCTCCTACAACCTAAAAATGGAAATGAGCTTGGAAGAGTTGTACACCCTAATGAAAAATAAGGGGGAATCCTTCACAAATTTCCTACAATGATGGAGACAAAGAGCTAGAAAGAGAAAATGACTGATTCTCGAAGAACAATAAGTAGATATCATCATTTCCAATGTGGACATGGACCTATTCTTTAAATTAAAAATTCTATCTATCACATCCTATAAAGATATTATTCTTAGGGCCCTTAACATTGAAAGAGCCCTTATTACACAAGGAAACACCCAAACATATAAGGAAAACCGATCATCCACTATTTCTAATGACAAACCCCACTTTTGGGCTAAAAAGAATGTTACTAGTGATGGTGTTGTTGATGCAAAGGTAGTCCTAAGTCCTCCTAGACAAAGAACAATCAATCAAAAATCCTAGCTATAGAGAATATCATTTTTGTGAATTTTAGTGATAAAAAGGTCATAATACACAAAACTATTTTAGACTCAAGCATCTAATCCAAGATCTTATTGAATAATGAGACATTGATGTTGATCAAAAGTCTGTGAATGAAAATCTGAAAATTTACACAAACCCTATGCCCCATCATGGAAAAACAAAATATTCAAGAAAGGAATCAACTTCAAACAATGTAAACCATACCTACGATACCACAATAGAACAAATTCATGTCTTTCATTCATCACATCATGGGGAATTAGACATGCATCAAGGTACTATTTTAATACAAATTCCACGACAATCAATAGTGTCTAGCAATATTTCATATTGTAATGGCATGAAATATGTGTAAGATTGTGATATCTCTCCCACATATGACTTCATGATTAGGCACATTGAAGAAGTTCCAAAATAAAAAGACTCCATCCCTTATGCACTTGTACCTAAAAAATGTTGCGTAGAATATTTTATTGATGATGTATCATCCACCCAAGGATCATGTCAAGATAAGGCTTTTGAGGATAACACAAGTTTCTCTTAATCAAGTCAAGATCAAGAACCCCTATTCCCAACAAAATTCCATGATTTGGATAATATCTTCCAACTTGCAAGTGATATTTTCTCTACCCTATGTCAAGATGAAGACCTCACTTCCCCAGAATTTTATCAATAGCTAATGGAAATATTCTAGACCATTTTGAACTCCAAAGATATCCTCAATATCACCCCTGAATGTTTCTTTCTAATGGACATATAGACATTCTTCATCCAAAACAAGAGTCTCCCACTCTTGATATCCCCACAAAAGAGAAATAAGCAATTGAGATTCTTGATTCATATAGTGATTGTGCTTCATCAACATCTTCTGAAGTGGTATCAATAGATAAAGATGTCGTAGAATCAAAGCAAATAGTTAATATTATTGAACAAAAAGAACCATAGAAATATCATTTGTCATTGAAAATTCATATTCAATGGCTATTAATTAGATGATACATTATCAAGGAAAAGGATTAGGGTCTTATTAATACCTTCACCATGCTAGATGTAATCTTGCTTAATGAAAAAATTAACATAGGGGCATGAAGATCCTTATGGTGGAAATACTGTCAACACTAAAAGCTATTTGTATCATGAATCATCTTCCACCCATCATCTCATACACAAATTGGGACCAATATAAAAATAAATATTCCTATCAAAAGAAAGGAGAATATCATCAAAGAAAAAAGGACAAAGTAAATACAAGTGGATACCGAAGAATACACAAGAAGATCATCCCAATTATGCTTCATCAATCAAAGAAACTATGGGGCAAAGAAAAAAAGGGAAACATATCCATCAAAGACATCCTCGAAAACAAAACCAAGCTTGTCCAATGATGAATAAAGTATATCAAGTAGTTGGTCCTAATTTCACAAAAACAGCCATATCCACTCATCATTGCTCATTTTCCCAAGTTTAGAGAGTCAAAGGTTCTAAAATATTGACCAATCCCTCTCATATTCCTTCATGCTTGACATCGTACACTTCATTCATGATATCCAGTTCTTGTGTCAACTATGTGTTGGAAACTAATCTTCATCATAAGGATTCCAAAGGTACCATATTGTGATGGGCACACATAAACAAGGTTAATTTCGGTACCAACAAGGCAGATCAAAGTTCTCAAAAGCTGCATTCAAGTGCTTGTATCCTAGAAAAGTGACTTCTTCAAGAAGGATATCATTGGCATGTTATGGTAGGGTCCTCTAAATAAGTACCACCAGGTGGTTCAACATGAGGATAAAGTTTTCAAAAAAATAAAAAAGTCAAAAAAACAAGAAAAAAAGTTAAAAATAAGAATCATTCTCTAATGAAGTCCACTACAGTGGCACTTTGGGCAAGTACTATGATGAAAACCTCGTAAAAATGTGTCATGAGTAGAATTAAGAATCTATATGATCATTTTAAGATGGAAGCATCTCACCCTTTTTCATGATAAATCCAATATTCCCTCCATCCACCCAATCCAGCTTTATCAAGATATTCCAATTTATCTTAATCTTGAAAAAGGTTCAGTGTATACTTCAACTCTACTCATGGTATGATCTTGATAGGTTATTTATTATTTTGTCTTATGAATTACAATAGCCCACATCTAGCATGATAAAAAAATTTTGAACTCTTCACATATACATTACCTATCTTGGTTTGTCCATTGAACTATGAAACATTGCTAGACATTGGGAGTAGGTTCTTGCACTCTTGTTTTCAAATAACCCTTGCTCCATGTCAGGTATCTCATAACATGATATTGACATCATGATATAAGGTATATTTTAACCTCATAAAAATCCAAAACATTTGAAAATCATCAAAATCCAAAATAGTTAAAATCTAAAAACATCCAAAAAACAACAAAATCCCTAAACAGGTCAAAAAGTAAAAAAGTAAAAAAATCAAAAACAATACCCTGTCAAACTATATAACATAGGCAAGTCTAATATTTGATAATCCCTTGAGGCCCTATGTTAGTCTCTCTTAGGTCTTGGTCAAACTACATTGTCTCTAATCTTGAACATAGACATACACCCAAAAAGATAAAAAACAACCTCAAAACATTGCAAAACATCAAAAAAATTAAAATATTCAAAAAAAAAAAAACTTGTCTCATCTCGCTTTCACCTACACTAAACTTCCATCCTTAATCATCACTCTCGCCCTTTGAAAACATAAGCAGAATCAAGTACAACAATAACTAGAAAGAAAACCTTAAAAATGAAAAATCAAACTCTTAATCATTATCAAACATGTCAATCAAACCTTATATGAAGAACCTTCCAAAAAACTTACAATTAATAACCAAAATCAACTAAAATTTCCTAGAATAAATCATTCCAACAATGACAATTATCATTGGCAATCATTTTGGATTCTTATCCTCAAAACAAAACACATCACTTTGGCGAGAGATATAAATAGCATTGACTATTTGTTTTGATCTTTTCTTATGGTTTATCTTGCTGACCCATTTTCAGGACCTCTCGATGATGTTTATCAAAATAATTTAGAGAGAAAGGAATGGAAAATTGATCATTATATTTCATTTTTCATGATTTTTGGATGTTCATGTAAAACAATTTTGGTGAATACTTGCTTTTTTGTGTGTAGGGAGGTCATTTTGAATAGATTGTTGACTATTGTGTATGATTTGGTCCAAAATATTCTAAACTTCCAAACTACATTCCAACCAAGTTTTTGTATGTCAAGGTGTGAGCAAGGATTATTCTATCTATTTGCAGAGTCAAAGTCCATCACACTAGATACAATGCCATCCTAGTTATTGATACATTGATTCATCATATCTGTGTGTTATACCAAAAATGAGGAATGAAATGATGAAGTATCACAATCCCTAGAACAATAAAATCATAAATTTTATCACCATATCTAATAAAGTCTCAAAGACTCATAGAATTTTTGGAAATTTAAATCAATCTTAAAATTAATGGTTAATCCATTCATCTTATTCTTTTATCTTCTTTCCATGTTAACATGGTATCATGACAATCAACAAAAATAATAAGGCATCCATCCTACATCCACAAACCATTGGCATCCATAAATATTGCATAATCATATCATGTTCATATCATAATCATCAGAATATCATAATCATGACATCATCATATTGGAAATACGCAAAAGAGAAATGCATCCATCTCCTAGCATGTGATATATAAATATTCTGAAAAAGAGAATAAAACATTAATCTCATTGCATACATAACATAAACATTTGCAACCACCCATAACATGTGCATCCATACATGAGAATAAAGCAATAAATAAATGAAACATCACATCAAATGATAGAACATCATATCATAATCGAAGAAGGTCATCTCATATATATCTCAAAATATGGCTGTCATGATTCAAAGTCAGAATCAATGTGTAAATATCATCAAAAATAGATATACAAGAGACTATCAAAAATTAGTTGATGAATATATATACATGTAATATATCAGGGTTGTACATCAAAAAGTGTGAGGCTTGCCCCAACTTTATCTATCATCATGTCGATACTATTCATAATGGCTATCTATGACTACTCCAAGAGGGCTTCCTAACTGATTGTCCTACCAAGGCATTTGGTGCAACTTGGATCCTCTCACAATAGTCTAGTTTCCTCCTCTCTCTTAGTACATCTCAATGATACAAGGTCCTATAATAAGACACATTGGTGGGATCATCTCTATACAAAACTACAATAATGCTGCCCTATCTTTCTTGGGCCTGAACCTAAGCACTAGCCTCTAGTTGTACCCGATGTCTTGTCTCCTAGGCAAGTTGTAAATCTACCTACTATATTTGTACCTTATCTTGGTCATTCTCTCTCATGACCCTCTGAATCTTTGTGTGGGATGCATCTTGATCCCCTTTCAGCTACGAGACCTACTGATGAAGATAGTCCCTCTCTACAGTAAGTGCTAAAATATGAGCATCCATAGGATCATGACCATGTGCTTGGTGCTAGTGTGGTGGTTTTGGTGTTCATTCTTTTCTTAGAGGTTCAATCAAAGGGGGACCCTAATCCTACCCATCATTCCTATCTTTGTGATCTCGACCATCTTGTCCATCTTAGGGAGGCTATCGAAGAGGCTCCTGGTGTCCCCTCCCCTACCCTATGTCCCCTATACCCTACCCTTATCAGGTACCTATCCAAATGTTGGGTCTATCAAATGAAATAGTGTAAACTAAAAGAAACACATGTCATATATAGATGTAGTACCGAAATCATATGGTCCCTAAAAATATACCCATCTCTACAAGATAAGCTGTTGTAAATCATCAACCACCACCTAAGGTGGAATCTATGGCCCCCACTTAGCCTCTCTAGTGGTAGATGCAAATATAGCTCAATACTTGTGGGGAAAACATATTGGACCTCCCCAAATTGATAAGCAACCCAATCTGGGAGGTACCTCTCTATGATTGTATACTATTGACCTTATATATATCTTATTTGGCTGGAAAAAAATAGTTACTGATGATCACTAAACCATGGTGATTCTTGCAACCATGGCCTCTAACAAAACACTATCATATCATCAACGGCCTATCTCTATTATGGAATTCGTATTGGACCTATATGATGGAACCTGATCATTACTCTGTAACAATATACTACAAGATCATCCATGTCAACATATGCAAAAGTAATTGTTTGTCTAAGCATGAACATGTGCTCCCATGCCTAGATGTGTTACAATGTAATGTTAGCCCCTATGATTTTTCCATCCATGTATATGGTTTGATTCATATTGTGATATAGAGATGCAAGTATCATAGGGCTGATGAGCCCAAAATATGTTTATAATTTGGATATCATGTTATAGTTTTAAAATCCCTTGCTCTCTTTTTATGGATGTTTCAAACTCTATGGTTATAAATTTTTCATGTTAATGGGTAGTATTATATGAAAATCATTCCTATATTCTCGCAGCCTAAATATCTTAGTATGTCTATGTTCATTACCCTATTTTGACCTCTCAACTGACTGATAACAATATATGTAGTTTTGGATAAGTAAAGATGAATTTGATGCGTGTGATTAATAATGGGTATCATGCTATTATGAGTGCATGCCTTCTTTTGCCTCTGTTGCCATGTGTCCTATAGGTTGTTAAAAGCTGGTATGAATGGGTCAATGCACAGCAAAACACAGCCTTGCGGAAAAAGTTGCCTCCAACACACCATTGAAGGAGTCATTTCAAGCGAGGATTCTTTGTCCAGGTCATTGGGAAGGAAACTAAATGAATCATCAATATAGGAAGAGTGGAGTTCTAGATTCCCTCTGAATCTGTTGAAGCAGATAAACTTGCATTTATGAAATTTGTTCCTCAGCCTCAGGAGGCATTTATATCTACATCTTTCTCTATTAGTTAGTTAGTTAGTTGTTTCTCTTTAAATAAATGTTCCTCCTACGAGAGTGAATGAGATGATTAGGAAGAGACTAGACTAGAGAATAGAGTTGGACCATAGTGTATTGAGATTATTGTTATAATGAAAAATAGAGCTTTGTGTTAAAGCTTTCTTACACACAGAACAACCATGTATCTGATTTAGAGTTCATGAATAAAAAGCTAATGAAATTTAGAGTTCTACTCTTGTTTAATTGGTTGATGCTTGCTAAGGGGGCCCACTTAGTAAGTATCTATAGTTAGTTGTTTACTTCCTATTGCTTATCTGTTAGAATTTCATTCTAGTAAGTTTTAATGCAAACTCAATCTTATACTATTCCTATAGCATAAGGCCAGTTCATGGTATTTTTCTCAGTAATGGTTATTACGATTCCTGTTTTAGTTAATTAATGCTCAAGTTAGCAAGACTTTATCTCATGTTCCTGCATCAGAATTAGAATTCCTTTCAAGCATTTATTTCAAGTAGGTTGTGGCTAAAATTGGTTCTTAGTGCACATATAGTGCCGCTCCATTTCAAGTATACGTTCCCTGGTTTGACAAGTAAATGAATGAACATGAGAAGATATTAGTCATTTGCTGGAATGTCCAATTCCCAGGTTAGGATTTGCCATGATTTTTATATCCTTTTTGGGTGACAATCAATTTTGGCACCATTGCCGTGGATGGTGTCAAGCTAAGAACCTATCTTAATCATTTTCAGTAGTAGCTTAGTGTGTTTATTCTAGAATTTTCAAATATTTCAAATTTTGAGTT
Source organism: Sequoiadendron giganteum (assembly GCA_007115665.2). Lineage (NCBI taxonomy): Eukaryota > Viridiplantae > Streptophyta > Pinopsida > Cupressales > Cupressaceae > Sequoiadendron > Sequoiadendron giganteum. Next base: position 467,347,064 of record CM021104.1, on the reverse strand, counting down.
AAGTCCATTACATGCATAGAAGAAGAGACACTCTAGGGAGATTCTTACCAAACCCTTCCCTCACTGATAATGATTTTGAACCGGCTTATAATCTATTTGAGGAAGAAGGAAACCAAGATATCAATCCATTTGCTAAAGACCCACTCATTGAATTTCCCTTTGACCTTGCTGACAAAGAACCCTAGGAAAATACATTTGCTCAGATACTTCATCAAGCAGATATGGCACAAAATCTGACTAATCGACCTCCTGCTTTTGAATTCCCTATTATTGCCTAGCAAGATAATGATAACCTCAAAAATATTCCTTCTTCATTGCTTCCCAAGTTCTATGGACTAGTTACTGAGGACACAGACACTTTCTTGTTTGAGTTCGACATCCTATGTCGAAGTTATGATTATACCACAGATGCTCACAAGCTGAAGTTGTTTCCTGCTACTTTGAAAGAAGGAGCTCTAAGATGGTTCATGAGTTTGGGGAGGAATGTTGTTGATAGTTGGTCATGCATGCAAATAAAGTTTATTGAAAAATATAAGGAATATTGCAAGAGTGGTAGTAAAGGTGATGATATATTCCACATTCAGCAGAAGGAGGATGAAAGCTTGGAAGATTATGTCTCAAGGTTTTTGTTTTCTTTGAAGAAAAATTCAAACCATACTCTCAATGAAGAATCTCAGAAATTACTTTTTCTGAGGGGAATCAATGATTCTTGTATTGATGCTCTGGATCTAATGGGAGGAGGAGATATAACCCAAGTTCCTTGGAATGATATTAAGAGCATATGCTACAATTACTCTCGAGCAAGTGTCAAGAAGGGAAGAGGTCATTAGGCCACAATGGGAAAGGCTTCTAATAATGGAGTTTCATGGATGGAGATTTCAAATTTGCTGTCTGATTTCAAGCATGATATCATAAATAATATGGCTACACAGTTGGATACTATGCAAGCTTGAAATAAACATGAGGAGGCTGAAGCAATCTTGGCCGAGTTTTGTCCACATTGTCAACAAAAGAAGCATGACTGCAGATGTAAGATAGTGGCCAATATGGAGGCTAAGCAATTACCTACTAAATTTAAGGTAGTAGAGGGTGATGATGACCAAGTATTCTACGTTGCACAAAGGCATCCATGGGCTCAAAGACAAGGTATGCCTCAAGACCCTTTAAATTTTGGTAATCCTTACTCTAATTACAGTAACCAATGTCAACCTACATATGGCCCATCACCACCATGGAATACCTTTCAACCACAATGGCCTAACTATCCAAATCAACAATGGCAATCTCTTCGAGGAGTTTGGAAGCACCCACAAGGACAATGGGCTCCACCCCAAGGTAACTAGCAGCATAATCCTCAGTGGAGAAGCTCTCAACAATGGTAGAGCCAATCCCCTGGATTCCTGCAGCCACAATTTTCGGCCCTCATGCTGCCATCTACAACCCCTGCAACACCAGCTGTAAATACTGGCCCTCCAAAACAAATGCCTATGCCTACTCAACCATTGCCAAATCCTAATAATAAGCAACAGCAATAATAGCCTATGTATTTTTCAGAAGCTAATCATTATCCAGCTTATGCTTAGCATATCAATGATATCCATCTACAGTCTGGCACCACACTACCCACCCCACAGCCTCCTGTAATTATTGAGATTCTAGAATCTATCTCTGAATAATCTCCTGATCTTGTAGCCAATATACCTATGTCAAATACTATTTCTAAGGAGACCATCCTACAGTATCAAGCCAAACCACCTTTTCCTCAGAGATTGCAAGTCACTACACCCAAGTCCATGGAAGAGCCTACCTTCAATATTTTGGATCAGCTAAAGAATGTACACATCCAAATTCCCCTCTTCCAAGCCATAAGAGATGTTCCAATCTATGGAAAAGCCATTAAGGAGGCCTATTTGAAAAAACCTGGAAGAAAGAAAAAGGATCCCCAAACTATTCATGTTCCTGGAAAATTAGTAGATATTATGTTATGAAAAGTAGTTATGCCAAAATATGCCGACCCTGGAAGTCCTGTGGTACAAATAAATATTAATGGCCAGCTGGTAAAGAATGTTTTGATTGACCTGGGTGCAGCCATCAATGTGATGACCAAACATACTATGGAGTATTTGAATATCCTAACTATTAGGTCTACACCCACCATCCTGCAGCTTGCTGACAATTCCATTGTAACACCTGACGGCCTAGTGGAAGATATAATTGTGAATCTTGAATCATGGGAATACCCCACAAATTTCACCATATTGTCCACTAAGGAAACTTTGGGGGGATATCCTATCATCCTAGGTAGAACATGGTTAGCCACAGCTGATGCCTTTATAGGATGTTGTTCTGGAGACATGAAAATCTCTGATGGTCAGTCAACGAAGAAATTGGCTCTATACCTGCCTGCCCAGCCTCAGCCAGATTTGTCTAAACCAATTTGGCCAGACTTAGGAGAAGAAACTGAAGATGTCAACTCATTGGCCCAGTTGATGATGCTGAAAACTAATCCATTTTCCCAACTTCAAAGTGAGGATGACCTACTTTTCCAAATTTTGTAGTCCAATTCTGACATAAATAGCCCATTTGTTTCAAATAACAGTCGTCACCAATCTTTCCTGCAGCAACTAAGCTCTGAGAACCTGCCATTTAAGGTCCCTGCAGTCTATCAACATTTGCTCCCACAAGAAATACAGACACCACCTTTTCCAGTAGCTTCCACGAATGCTCTTACCAAACAAATTGAGTTGTCTCCAGGCCACTATCTGAATATCAACAATCAACTACCTAAAGCTCAACAAACTTCCCTGGTCTCAATGCTACAAGATCAACACAATGATTTTGTGTGGGAATATGGGGATATGAAGGGAATAGATCCTTAGCTCTGTACTCATAGGATCTACATTAAGGAAGATTGTTCTCCTGTTAGGCAGCCTCAATGAAGGATAAACCCAACACTCAGGGAAATAGTTAAAAATGAACTTCAAAAATTTCTTGATGCTAGTTTCATCTACCCTATTTCAGACAGTCAATGGGTATCTCCATTGGTGATTGTTCCTAAAAAAGGTGGGAAGTGGCGAGTTTGTGTAGATTATAGGGAGCTGAATACTGCAACTAAAAAGGATCACTTTCCACTACCATTTGTTGATCAAGTACTAGACTCATTGTCTGGTAAAAATTATTTCTTATTTTTAGATGGATATAGTGGGTATAATCAAATTAAAATTGCCCCTAGGGATCAGGATAAAACAACCTTTACTTGTGCATGGGGGACTTTTGCTTACTCTGTCCCACCTTTTGGCCTATGTAATGCTCCCGCCACATTTCAAAGAGCAGTAATTAGTATTTTTTATGATATTTCTCATGATTCTATGGAGATTTACATGGATGACTTCACCACTTATGAAGTAACTTATGAAGAAGCATTATCAAATTTGGAGAAAATTTTGAAAAGATGTAAGAAGCATAATTTTTCTTTAAATAGTGAGAAGTGTTTTATGATGATGCAAGAGAGAATTGTTTTAGGCCATCATATCTCTCTAGCAGGGATTCAGGTTGACCCTGCAAAAATAGAAATTATTCTAACTTTCCAAACACCTATGAAACAAAAGGATGTTAGAAGCTTCTTAGGACATGCTGGATATTATAGAAGATTGACTAAAGATTTCAGCAAAATAGCTAGTCCCCTATATGCCTTATTGACTAAGGATAGCGAATTTACCTAGACTGAGGCCTATGACAAATCTTTCCTGCAGCTTAAGGACTTACTTACTAAAGCACCTATTCTTCAAGGACCAAAGTGGAGTCTTCCCTTTCATATACACACTAATGCTTTTGATTATGTCATAGGGGCAGTGTTAGGTCAGAAGGAGAATTCCATAGAGCATGCCATCTATTTCATCAACAAAAATCTTCAAGGCCCAGAATTAAACTATACTGTCATAGAAAAAGAATTGCTAGCAGTTGTGTATGCTCTAAAAAAAAATTGGCATTATGTCACTAGTTACCAAATATTTGTTCATACAGACCATGCAGCAATAAGGTACCTTATGAATAAGCCTGCCATATCTGGTAGATTAGCAAGGTGGCTACTATTGTTGCAGGAATTTGATATCACATTTATTGACAAGCCAGGCAAGGTGAATGTGGTGGCTGATTTCTTGTCAAGACTTCAAATAGCTACACCTATCGCATCTGAACTAATTGATGATAAATTTCTTGATGAACATCTATTTTATATTGCTTCTCAAACACCATGGTATGCGAATATTGCAAATTATTTAGCAGCCACCAAAATACTAGCTCACTTCTCACAAAAGGATAGGAAGCTATTGATTGAGAAAAGTTTTAAATTTTCATGGATTACAGAGTGTTTGTTTTATATTGGGCCTAACCAAGTCATGCGATGGTGTGTTAGAGAAGATGAGACATATGAAATTTTGCATGCTTGTCATGATGAGCCATGTGGTGGGCACTTTGCATCTAAAAGGAAATCAATGAAAGTGCTCAATATGGGGTACTATTGGCCCACACTACACAAGGATGATGTAGCCTACACTAGGAAATGTGACAGATGTTAGAGAATGGGGAGACCAACGAAGTTTGATGAAATGCCCTTGTATCCACAAGTAGTGGTTACTCTTTTTGATAAGTGGGGAATGGATTTTGTTGGGCCAATTGATCCTCCATCCAATGGAAAATCCTACATTTAAGTTTGCACTGATTATGTGACAAAATTGGTGGAAGTAAAAGCAATGACACATGCACGAGACAATAAGGTTGTTTAGTTCCTTTATGAATAATTTTTTACTAGATTTGGAGTCCCTAGAGAACTAGTTATTGATTAGGGAGCTCAATTTACTTCAAACCTGATCACTGCCTTGATGAATGACTACAAAATTAGACACAGAAAATCAAGCCCTTATCACCCTCAAGCCAATGGTCAGGTAGAGATAACTAACATAGAATTGGAGGCAATTCTTACAAAAATAGTCTAGTTACACAAGAAATATTGGAGAAGTCATCTTCCAGAAACAGTTTGGGCTTATAGGACAACATGGAAAACAACTACAAGGTTTACCCCTTTTGAGTTGCTTTATGGTAAAACTGCCATGTTGCCAATTGAATTTGAGCATAAGACCTTACAGACTGCACTTTAGCTTCAAATTGATCTTTTAGAAGCACAAAAGGAATGCCTCCTATAGTTAAATGCATTGGATGAGATGAGGAAAGCTACCCTCCAGCACACTAAAGCAATACAACAGCAAAGGAAAAAATGGCATGACCACAATATCCACACAAAGCATTTCTCCGTTGGTAATTGGGCCCTACTCTATGACTCCAGGTATAAAGAGAATCAAGGTAAGCTTACAAAAAGATGGCTTGGTCTGTATGAAATTGAGAATGTATTTGATGATGGTTCGGTTCAGTTGGCAACAATCGATCCTATCCGCTTCAAACTATTTGTTAATGGACACCGTCTTCGATTATACCATAAGCCAGCATCAAAAAAACAATTTATAAAGTAGTTTGTTTCCCCTGTGGCTAGTGACCTTCATGCAGCAAAAGGCTTTGGTCTTCTTCCTGTAGCATCTCTTTGAACACTATGTTGTATTTCCATAGTAAAGGTTTTATTTTTACGAAAGCCACTTTCTCCATCACCATCCATCACCATCATTCACTCATTCCATTCTTCTTTTCTATGTCACCCATCCATGTCATCCACCTGCCGTACCACCTTCATTTATGGTTCTTTTCAAGCAGTCATTTCTGGTTATGCTGTGATATTTCCCAACATCCGCGAGCATTAATTATGAGGTACATGATATTCTTTTTATTAGTCACATCATTCATTCATTTTATTTATTCATTTAGTACAATATGTTTATTAGTCATTACTGCCAGTTCCTCACCTATCCTTTTGCACATGTGTGGACACATGCCAAATCTTAAATAGGGGGTGGGGATAATCTGTTTCAAATTCTTTCCTTTTTGCCATTGCCACGTCTATTAAAGACAATTTTTATCGTACTTACCGCCAAATGAATGCATGTTTTTCCCTAATCGGTAAGTTAACTGCTTAATTAAGTAGTCCCTAAAAATAATTGCATGCAATTGTCTTTTATATCATTTTTTTTGGTAAAGTAAAAAGGTAAAGAAGTCGAAACGAAAGAAGCAGAGAAAAGAAAAGTGTTTTTCAAATATTCAGAAGAGGTTGAGATTAAGGTGTTTTAGCAGAAATAGTTATGAATATGGGTGGTCAGCTAGTACGACATGAATCAGCAGCTCATGAGGCCTTAACACAAGACCCTCAAATAGTTCAGGCATTCAGTATATGCAGATGGCTGAATTACTTCTTGAGTATCGATTCCTTTGATCAGGAAGTTGCTGGTGAATTTTTAAGAACTCTTTCTGAGGGAGAGGCTACATTATGGGGTATAATAGTAGCTATTACTGAGGAACGGATTGCTGAGGTAACCAAGCTTCCTGCAGCTGGAGAAAACTTTCCTTCAGGAAGGGATGTCGTCTCTGCCAGGGCATAATTCACATTTCCAATTGATGGACCCTTGGAAGTTTCAAAGCAAGGATGCAAAAGGGTGTCACTGCCTTATCCATATTCAGAATATGCCTCCTTTATAATTAGGTATTTAACTTGTGAAGGACGCTTTTCCTATTTGCATTCCTATCACTTTAAATTATTGAGTCATATGAGGCATGGGTTAGCTATCAACGTCCCAAATTTCTTGCTAAAATTTTTGGAGCAGAATGCCCATGAAACCCAGAAGGGTAAAGAAAATTCCATCTCCCATCATGCCCTTATTAAACTGTTGACTAAGCATTCCTTGAGGGACACAACACCCCTTTCTTGGAAAGAATTTGTTGCCTAGAAAGGACTGCAACCTCTAGAACCTCCTAGAACACTGCCTGCACAACCCAAGAAAAAGAGAAAGAGAGTAGAGTCTTCGAGTAGAGAAGCCGAGCAAGAATCACTTGCTTCTCCTATAGCACCTAGTCCTGCAACCACTATAATTGAACCCTCTAGCCAAGTTAAAACTAGGTCTACATCAAGGAAAGATAAAGGGAAAACAAAAGTAGGAGAACCATCCAGCGTTGGGCATACCCTAGAAGAAAACCCTCAAACGAAGAAGCAAAAATGAGTTACCTGACTTTTTCCTACAACAACACCTGATGTCACCACAGTTTCATCATCCTCTCCTACCGAGTCTCAAACCCCCAAGCAAGTTGGGAAGAGAAAAGCTACCAAAGAACATCCTTCATCAGCTACACTACCTAAAAGAGCTTCAGCAAGGAAATGAAATAAAACTACCCCAATCTCTTCTGCCCAACCTAAAATAATAGTAATTTCAAAGGAATCTGAGGAGCTCATTCATGAAAATTCTCAGAGTATATTTGATAATTTCCCACCCAGCTCCTCTATTATTTCTGACAATATACAAAATGAAGTAGAGGAAGTTGGGAAAGTTTAGCAAGGTTGTGATAATAAAGGGAGAATGTTGAGTCTTGATGACTTGGCTGATGCAGTTGAAAGAATTTATGAGGAAACACAATCCCCTCTTGACCAGAAACATGAGTTCATCCTATAGCAAGAACATGAGAAATTTGAGCAGCTTGAGACATCCAATGCAATACCATTTCCCTCTGAAACATGCCAGACATTGGTTGTGTATAAGAGAACATTGCTAATCGAATACTTAGAATACCTTAAGATAACCTGGAGGCTTGTGACACTTCAGACCTTGAGTTTCTGCCATCTTGCTAAAACTCAAATGTGACAAAGTCTGTGGGAGGAAGAGAAGAAGAAATTAAAGAAGGAGATTGAAAATCAAAAACAAGAAATCTAGGAGGTGAAAGAAAAGAGGAATGAAATGATGAAGGTGGCAGGGAAAATCATGGAATGTAGGCCACCACCCAGAGTGTATGCAATGTGCCTCAAAGAGTAATTTGTGTGGTTCCAGTTAATGAGGATTTCTAAAAACCTTGACCCTATTCCTAATACTGCTAAAGAATTCTATGATGCCTATCAAAAAGCACCTAATTGGCTAAGGAATTCTATGTGTGAATTTTATTTACATGGTTTATTAATCCCTTGTGAAACTGAGTGGAATCCACTTCTTTTCATAGGTGACATACATTTGAGATCACTTATGTTCTGGGCAAAAAATGAAATTAAGTATGGGAAAAAATTTGAGGGTTATGAGGAAGGTAAGCAGAAAGAACCTATTCCCCTTAGATCAGAAAGTTCAGACCGTCAAACATTTTTGAGAACCTAGTTTTTTGTTGCATATGGATTTTATGATCTTGTAGCAAGGATAAGGATATTTGATCTTAGGAAATAGGTTTATGATGAGTTTAAAGGCCAACCATATTCATTTTGGAAACTTTCAACTACCATAAGTAAAACAAGATGGGAAAAGCTAACAGTTGGTCTAAGAAGGTCTGAGCCCCATAGTCCCTTGAATTTAAGAGCAACTGTCAGGAGATTACAAAGATATATACAGTTGGGTCTATAGGAAAGATTTGAATTGTGGTTATGACTAACATTTAGACCTCCTACTTTGATGTGGCCACTGTATCCTTATCTGGCCATAGATATCAATGAAGACACAGAAGCTCATAGATACGAAAGATGGCAAAATTGCAGGGGTTTCTACTACAGGTTTGGGACTGCACTATAAGGTCATGTGACTCCTATAGATTTCAAGGACACAACCAGGAAGATTAATGCTGGAGGACCAGCATTAGCTAAAGTAGGGGTAAAATGATGAGCCCGAAATATGTTTATACTTTGGATATCATGTTATAGTTTTAAAATCCCTTGCTCTCTTTTTATGGATGTTTTAAACTCTGTGGTTATAAACTTTTCATGTTAATGGGTAGTATTCTATGAAAATCATTCCTATATTCTCACAGCCTAAATATCTTAGTATGTCTATGTTCATTATCCTATTTTGACCTCTCAATTGACTGATAACAATATATGTAGTTTTGGATAAGTAAAGATGAATTTGATGGATGTGATTAATAATGGGTATCATGCTATTATGAGTGCATGCCTTCTTTTGCCTCTATTGCCATGTGTCCTACAGGTTGTTAAAAGCTGGTATGAATGAGTAAATGCACAACAAAACATGGCCTTGTGGAAAAAGCCACCTCTAGCACACCATTGAAGGAGTCATTTCAAGCGAGGATTCTTTGTTCGGGTCATTGGGAAGGAAACCGAATGAATCATCAATCTAGGAAGAGTGGAGTTCTAGATTCCCTCTGAATCTATTGAAGTGAATAAACTTGCATTTATGAAATCTGTTCCTTAGCCTCATGAGGCATTTATATCCGCATCTTTCTCTATTAGTTAGTTATTTAGTTGTTTCTCTTTAAATAAATGTTCCTCTTCCGAGAGTGAATGAGATGATTAGGAAGAGATTAGACTAAAGAATAGAGTTAGAACAGAGTGTATTGAGATTATTGTTATAATGAAAAATAGAGCTTTGTGTTAAAGCTTTCTTACACATAGAACAACCATGTATGTGATTTAGAGTTCATGAATAAAAAGCTAATGAACTTTTGAGTTCAACTCTTGTTTAATTGGTTGATGCTTGCTAAGGGGGCCCACTTAGTAAGTATCTGTAGTTAACTGTTTACTTCCTATTGCTTATCTGTTAGAATTTCATTCTAGTAAGTTTTAATGCAAACTCAATCTTATACTATTCCTATAGCATAAGGAATCCATCCCTGTGTCTATTCCTACAGCATAAGGCCAGTTCATGGTTTGTTTCCTAGTAATGGTTATTACGATTCATGTTTTAGTTAATTAATGCTCAAGTTAGCAAGACTTTGTCTCATGTTCCTACATCAGAATTATAATTCCTTTCAAGCATTTATTTCAAGTAGGTTGTGGCTAAAACTGGTTCTTAGTGCACATATAGTGCCACTCCATTTCAAGTATATGTTCCCTGGTTTGACAAGTAAATGAACGACCATGAGAAGATATTAGTCACCTACTGGAATGTCCAATTCCTAGGTTAGGATTTTCCATGATTTTTATATCCTTTTGTGGGTGACAACCAAGGGTCCCAAGGAAAGTAAGTCATATCTGCTATCACCCATGACCAGGGAAGTCCCCAACCAAAGTTGAATCCCTAACCCCACCTATCTAGAATTTGCACCCTATAAATCAAAGTGCCAACAATCAAGGTCAATTCTGATACCTGTCTGTTGTAATCCTATAAGTCAATCTGGGTAGTCTCTATCCAGAGGGTATCCACACCAAGAACATCATAGAAATAAATCATCCCACCATTCATGTCAAAAATAAATCTCTCTCCATGGATCTACAATCGCAAGATGCACCAAACTTCCTCTAGCATAACATTTTCCTCCCCAATGGGTAGGTGGAAGGATGAGGTCTTGTTGTGGCACCTCTCAATCAATGTTTTCATCATGGCTAAGTGTGTCCTGATATCGAGCATTTGTGCCACGAAACCCAACCCGATCACTCAAATAAAAATCCTCACTTGATTAGTCAAATTAGGAATGTTGGAAAAAATTCCAAGTCAATGCTTTCTCAACTAGATTAGATGAATGATATCCTACACAAATAAAGTGAACCACCTTAGAATTATCAAAAAAATTATAAAATTTCAAGTTTTTGAACCCTAAATTACAAAATCACCTCTATTTTCAAAAGAATGAAACTATTTTCTAAGTGATGCTATACCAAAAGGTCAAAAGTGACTCTATTTTCAAAATTACATAAGAATTTTAATAGTGACATTAAGCCTAAAGAGAAAAAGTGACACTCCTTGCAAAAGTGCAATGTTATTTCACTAGTGCTGGCAAACACTAAAATTAATCGTGACGCCCTACACAGAAGTGCGTCAATTTTTCAAAATTGATGCTATCTCCCATAACACCTCTAGTCCAACAAAAGCACCATCGACTCGGTCAAAATCAATGTTGTACATTGATGCTTCTGATTAACTTCTTTAACCTAGCATTAATGACCTAAAAACATGAAAAACAAGAAATTTATTTATTTATGTATCGGAGGTCTTGCATCTGATCCCTGCTAGTACTCTCATACCTTGTTTGTGAGGTGCTATGGGAGCTCACGATCTACCATTACACTAAGGTGTCAGAGAAACAATTAGTAGCAATTCATTGACTATGAGTGCAAATGACTTGAAAATGACCCCTCCACCTCTATTTAAGCCTAAAAATTAGGGGTTTTGCCCTAATTTGAGGGGGGAAATGGAATTTTGATCCTTTTTCATCAATTTTTGAGCTATGGGGAATATTTTGAGGTGTTTTGCACATTTTTATCTTGTTTTCACATCTCAAAGTCTATTTTTTGCACTTAAATCAATGTTAAACCTTTATCACGATCTTGACCCAAAAATTAAAATTTCCACCTAATCTCTCGAGGGGCCAGGGTACCAACTTAATTCCTTCCACTAGGGAAATAGTGGTGCATCCAAAAAAATCAAGAATTTTTAAATTTTTTATCTAAGTAGCAGTGTAAATCTGAAAAGCATTAGTCTTTAAACCAAATAGTAGGTACCTTGCTTCAAAGAGGGGAAAAATGTAGACACTTAAAATTATCTTGACTGTTATTGAAAACTTGAATCTGATTACTAACATTGTTTCATCCTAAATTCACCTTTTTTTCAGCTATTTAATTGAATAATATTCATTATTTAACTAAATTCATCAATTTCTCCTATTAATCAAATGATCACTATTATTTAGCTAATTCGCCCCTTTCACACTAGTTTTCATCTCATTTAATTAGGTAATGTGAATTATTTGATTAAATTACTTATTTCCTCTCATTTAATTAAATAATGTTAATTATTGAATTAAATTTCATTTGACCCCCTTTCATTAAATAAGTTAATTATTTAATGAGCATCCTAATTTCACTCAACTTGCACAATTAAAACTTTGTTTTAATTATCTAATTTTCTATTTTCCCTTACCCTCCCACTTGCAAGGGAATGTTCCCTTGGAATATTCCTCCATTTTAACTCCAAAAATGAAATATTCCTTTGTAACAAACTTCCTAATTTTTACGAAGTGTGCTTCTTTGAATCAATGAGATCCATTGATTAACTCTGTGATCCACGCATTCACCTCTCATGGCTTCTTATCCATTTATTGATCAAATAAATCCTAGCCATTGATTCACCAGTTTCTCCTATAAATACTCCTCATTTCTTTGAGAAAAGGATCCACTTCCATTTTAGCAAAGTATGTTTCACATTTGCATACTCACTTTAATCCATCTTGCATCCATTTTATCTTTTCATCAACTATTAGCTTAGTTTTCATGAATATTAGCTTATTTTCATCAATGGAGTTCGTTTAGATGTTTTTTTCATCAAAGGGATTGGGAAAGGGTGTTCATTACATATCAATGCAACACCAATCCCCCAATGGGATGAGGTTCGAGGCATTTAACTTGGTTCCTTTATGCATTTCTTAATATATTTTTTTTAAATGGCTTCTTGGTTCTATGTTTTCAAAAATTTCATTTTTATTATAGCTTAACTAGTTAAGTATTGCTTCAAATCTATTGGATCTGGTGTATTTATCTTATGTTATGATTATAGTCACAATACCAAACATCTAGGAAAATATATAAATGCATTAAAATATAATTGAGCGAAGATTTCATGTTACTAGGGACTTAGCAAGAAGTTAGGGAAATCAAGTCCTCAAGTACTTATTAGGCTGGTGAAGACCTCCAAGATAGGTTGATAGACCTGCATATCTAGATATATCCTAAAGTTCTACAATTGCATAAATTTCTAAAATTAACTCAAAACTTCACCAAATTTTAACTATAAACACCCATTTTATTGTTTTCAATATGAAACCATAAATTGGCCAAGAATCCATAGGAATTATTTAGAAATAGATCAAAATCAACACCTATAAACAAAACAAGGAATAAAATAAGAAATAGTAAACAAGAATTTTTTGGTTGATATAAGATTGCTTGTGGACCTAGATGCTCCTATATTATACATGTTGGGCAAGTAAAATGTATGAGTCAAAAAATCATGAAAAGTTTTATAATTCTAGAATTGGAATCCCATACTTAGTCATCTCAACAACTTTCATCCAAGATGCTTCATTTTTATCTTTTTTCTTCCAATGGACTAGGTATTTTGGATATGGTCTTTCCCTTAGTTATCTTAGTCACTCAGGAAATGATCACCAAGTGTCTATTTATTTAATTTTATTTTTAGGAAATTAATGTATCTATTCTTGTTCATCATATAAATATAGGTTTGTATCCCCTTCTTTACTTGTCTCCCCTTTATGAAACTTGTACATATCAACAACATTGAAACTAGGAGATATGTCTATACCCATAAGAAGTTATATTTTATAGGAATTGGATGAAAATTTCCTCAACACCCTACATGGACTTATCTTCTTCTATTTTAACTTATTTTATATTAACTGTTGGAACTTCTCTTTCCTTAGATGTACCAAAACCAAGTAACCTACCTGCAACTCCCATTCCCTTCTATGCATATCAACATTCTCTTTGTATTTAAAAGATTTCTTGTCCAAATTATCGTCCACATTTTGATGTAATTCATGAATGTATCATGAAAAATATTATATCATATAACTCTTCTTGTTTACATATAAACTATTCATCAACTCATTAGCACCCCTAGGGATATAACCATAATCTATTTAGAATGGGCTCTTTCTTGAACTTATATTAACTAAGTTGTAATAAATTTCTTCTTGTGCTAAGATAAGGTCTCATTGTTATGTTTTTTCTCCCACTAAAAATCTAAATACTTTCCCTAGAATAATATTCACAACTTTAGTCTACCCATGAATTTGGGGATGATAGGTTGAAGTAAACCATAACATAATACCTAACTTCTTCCATAATTTATGTCAAAAATGGTCAACAAACTTGATGTCCCTATATAAGACAATAGTCCTAGGTGACCCATGCAACCCAACTACTTCCTTGAAAAAAAATGTAACTATATCAGAAGCACCATTCATCTTCTAGCATGGCATGAAATGAACCATCTTTGAAAATATATCCACTACAACAAAAATTGAATTATTACCTCTTTGTGTTTGAAGCAATCCCAAAAAAAATTCCATGATTATGTGATCCCATGGTTACTCTAGTATACACAATGGCTGATACAACACTATATTCTATCATAATCCTTTGTCATGTTGGAAAAATCTACAACCTTCCACCAATTTTTTCACATATACACCATTTCAAGCCAAAAATACCCTTTATTTAGTTGTTTCAACATCTTATCCATTTCAAAATTTCCACTCAAGCCTCCACTATGCATTTTTCTTATGAGGTTCTCTCTCATTGAGCCCTTGGGTATAGATAATATCTTTCCTTTAAATAGTAATTTATATTGAATGAAATACTCCAAGCTTGGAGTCTTTTCATTTCCATCAAACCTTTACTAGTTTCCATGTTTCCTTAAAATCACAATCATTTGGATACAACTCCTTCATTGCATAAAAGCTAATAACATTGACTCTTAACCCATTTATCAATAAGAATATTTTACTAAGTGCATCTACTACCATATTAGACCTACCACTTCTATGCTTCAAGATAGAATAAAAACTCTCTAATAATTCCACCCATTTCGTGTCTATGGTCTAACTTACCATATCTATTGATGAAATGCAAGTCATGGTCATGTTTTTATACTATGAATTTCTTAGGAAGTGTTGGATAGAAATAGCAACAGTGTAGACACCACTAAGAAAATACTACTTCATCTTAGTGCAAAGAGCTTGTGGACCCTAAGATTGAAATGATAGAATCTAGGATAAATAGGGATAGAATAGATGGGTTGTGTCCCATCCCGTATATATATGTATAGAGAAAGATGTAATTCTAGTAGGAGAGATAGAAAAAGGATGTATGTAGAGAGTTGTATATAAAATTGTATGGATATTTATAAGAAATGAAAGAGATATATAAAGTATAGGGGAAGCTATGTGAATGTAATCCTTTAATATGATTAACATAATAATTTTATTTTTAAGCTTATTTTCTCTTTTCTAGCATTATTACAACTATCAATATTGTGTTTTCTTCTTGAGCTACAATTCTATATTTTAGTATTTTTTACTATCTGTTATAACCTTTTATTTATTATTTTATTAGTTTAGTCATTCCCTTATATTGATTAAAAATTTAATTTATTTCTATCCTCTCTCATTGAAACTTGTACATCTTCCATTCCCCTCACCTCTCTTCCTTTTTTAGCTTGCTCAAGTTTGCAACTTATCACTCATTTTCCTCCAGCTCTCTTCTATCTAGATGATGGATCATGGAGTGTGATCTAAAATTTTGATGCAAAAAATCACTAACACAATCAAATCCAAAAGTAATATATCAGAAAAAAATGATTGTGGAAACATGATGTCATTAATTATCTATCATTTTGTGAATATGTAATTAATAAGTTAATCCTTTGTCTAGATCAACTGGCTTTTCTTTTATATGACTAGGTCCAAGGTATATAAACTAAATCATTCATAAATTACTTCGAGCTCAAAACTTTGATCTATGTGTAGACACCTAAAAATGTCTTAAACATATCACACACTGATATTTTCATTATTAACACCATTTTTCTCCTAATTCATCTGAATTCATCTATTTAATTAAAATTCACTATTTTATCCAATTAATTGAATAATTATTTTACCACCTTCATAATAATATTTTTCTCACTTGATTAAATAATATCACAATATTTAATTAAATTTCATAAATCCTCTTTCATTAAATAATTTTTAATTGTTTAATTAAATTCTCTAATTCCCTCCACTTTCACAATTAAATAATTTCTAAATTTCTTAATTGGTTAATTTACTCCAATCATTCAGAGAATATTCTCATGAGATATTCCCTTTTCAAGTTCAAATTTCTCCCTCCACTTGGAAATATTTCCCACATGCTTCCTAAAATCAAGGGATTTGTTATTGTGTCAAGAAATTTAAACCTTTGATTAAAATCCTTGATCCATGTCATTCAGCATTATCAAACCTTGATTTGATATTTGATCCATGTCCTCATATCTCATCCATTTTCATCCATTGATTAGCTAATTCAATCTCAAACCTTAATTCATTCCAAAAATATTTAAATGGTCTTCATTTTACATGAATTCTCATTCACAACCATTTGAGAAATCTTTGTTGGACTCAAGGGAACACTAAGAGGGGGGGTGAATCAGTGTTCAACAGATCTTAAACTTCATCTATCTAAAAATTGAAACAATTTCATCATTGCATTAAAGAAAATATGTATGCATTCAAAGTAAACATTCATAACACCATAAAAAATATTTTTTCCTGGAAACCCTGTTAGGGGAAAAAATATGGTGGAGGTTAATCCACAAATTGAGTACTCAAATATAATTGTTTACAAAAGGAATGCACTTGCATTTAGGGACACTTCCTAGAGCTCACTTCTCAAAGAGAAAGCCTTACTGCCATACAAAATTCTGATTAAAACCATCTAAAGGGTGAACTGAGATAGTAGCATCTACTTATGCTACATGACAGTTCTCATGAAGCTCATAGATTTGATTCTGGATTTGCTTTTCAATTCTGCACTTTTCTCTGCTCCTTGCTTCTCTTTGCATCACTTCACACTACTATTCTATTGAGTTTCACACTACACAATTATGTAATACACATTCGAACCTCTTACATACATACACGCTTATATTCACACCCTTAATGGAGGAACCAATCTCATATATATATCCGTAATCAAGTATTTATTTGTCCATCAGTCGGCTTTATAAAATATTAAGTTACCTTCAACTTGTCTGCCAGGTCCACCACTAAATCATTATGCACATCCTCCAAAGTCGGTTAAGACCAAGAGAGGACCCAAATAACACTTAATCAAGCATAAATACTTATGATTAATTATATCTTATACATCCACAATTACTATCCTTGTCGAGTTTCCCTTCTAGCACAGATAATCACTGAGTTTGTGCACCAAATATTCTAGATCAAGTACTAGTGAGTGCACATCAAAACCAAGATACTACAAGAATCAACAAACCTTCCTTAGAGATCCACAACCCAAAATATCTATCCAGTTTGGTGTTTAGATAAAATTTTATGCTTGTAACTGGATGTCATGTTCTTTACTCTTCTCTGCTAGTAGGAACCAAAATTATACTGCACATTCAAATAGGTTGGATAGGTTGCCATCAATGAGAACACTTTCAAGCCATATGTTAATGATCTCTCCAACCATATGCCAACAATCTCCCCATTCGGCATTGATGGAAACACTTAGTGAAAAATGACTAAGTGTCAAAATCATTATGAGTAGTTTCCAAGGCTTGTACTGCACTTACTGCCTTGAGATTTATAAGGCATTCTCTCCTCCTATACTGATTTTTTTTCTCCCTCTATAGGTCATGCTGCATTCTCTCCCCCTTTGACATTAATGAGAAAGCATGGATACCATATGCCGAAAAGACAAAAAGTGATACTGACAAGATAGAGACAAAACATGTGTTCAAAATCCTCAAGGCTTCAAAAATTTAACACATATATGCCAAAAATTTTCCTCCTTTGATCAAGATTTCGAAAACATGAAAATAATTAATTACTACCTTTATAAGATTATCTTATGGTTTTTCTTCACTTTCGGAAGGAATTTATTCCAACCATCTATTGTAATTCCAATAATAATGATCGAGCTATTGTTCTTGGAAGTCTTGTTAATAATCTCAATGAGAGATCCAGGAATTGTAATCGCTTCTTCCAATTTCTCACCATTCTTTAGTATTTCCATCATTTTCTCTAGACTACATTCAATTAGATCCTTTACCTTCCAAAAATTATCCAAAAGAACATTCTTGGAGAGTTGAATTTTCGTGTGTTCTGAATGTAGCTCCCAAATTATTTCCCTGATGATGCCATCTGGATCCTGAGATATGTCAAATATTTTTCCAATGTCATTCAATTTTGTTTCAATCTGATCCAAATTCATTTTGTAATTTCTAACTACATGGGGCCAATAGATGTAATAGTTGTAGATGCCTATGGGTGAGTTTATGTAATGCCTCAACACATTCATTTTCTAATTCAGTTTGGAAAGGGATAGTCTAAATTGTTCCTTCAGGTGAGAAACAACTTCACCTTCTTCTTAGCCTTTATCCTTAGAGCCCATTGATACTTTTCTGCACTAAATCATCTCTTCAGGTAGAATGTCCTTCATAATTTCCAATCTTATCTTACAATGCTCAACATGAGCATTTAGAACTTCCAAAATCAAGTCATGTTCATATGATGGTCTAACTGACCACAACTTCACAATTTTTTGCATGCCACCTACACCTTGAATAAGCTATTGTATCTTTTCTTTTGTTAGATCTTCTTCTTCCTCACCACCTTTTTCTATTCTAGATTCACTTTCCAGTGGATTCTCAGTTTCTTCATTAGATTCTTCGTCTGGAATGTCCATGATTTTTTTTTTTTCCTTTTCCCTCAATCGTAGGAACTTTTATTTCTAAAGGGTTGTATACAATGATTTCATTTCCTCTTTTCTATCCTCTATCAGTGCTACCAGAAGAGGAACCAACTTCAATTGATACTAATAGAGGATAAATGTTGATTGATCCACACTTTTCAAGCACATTCTTGAAGAAATTATCAAATTATGAATCCTAATTATCCAAGCTCTTAGAATAAGAGTGTATCTGATTGCATATCAGTTTGTTTGATTTCCATACAACATTGTCAATTTCTAGCAAGAAATTCAAGAAATACATTACCAGACATATAGTTAAAGTGCCAAACGTGAATGCATGGATAACTTGATTCCTTTGTTAGTTGAACATTCTCCATGAGCTGATCCTTTAATAACCTGCATAGGTCAAAGTCTTGACCTTCAATTATCATTTTGTGAGAAATGTATACTACACCAGTCGATGTAGCTCCTTCTTGATTTTTGTAGAATATTTTATATTTTATTCCATGTGAAATGTAATACATAATGGGATTCTTGATTGTTGCAATCATTAGAGCTCTCTGGTCTCTAATTATTTTGGTTAGGGTTTCAACCTCTTTGTTCCAGATAGATTTCTTCTTGGGAACATCTTTGACTTTCCAAAATCTAGTTCTCAATTGCCTCTTTTGAAATGATGTAAGGTTTTTCCAAAGTTAAAACATCATCATGTAATATGCTTAATATTAAGTTCTCAATTGCCTCTTTTGAAATGATGTAAGGTTTTTCCAAAGTTAAAACATCATCATGTAATATGCTTAATATGAATTTCATGAATTCTATATTCTCAAAGTACGAAAATTCACTCCACATATCCAAATTTCCATGCTTAGCTTCTCTTAATTGCTTTAATTCATCAGGGAGTAACAAATTCCTCATATACCTAATCTTTGCACTGTTATATTCATCTAGAGTGATTGAGCCTTTAATTTTTTCCATTTTATTTTTCGTGTTTAGGGTTCGCAACCACACACTAAATTGTATGAAGAATTTGAGAACAATTTGAAATACGTGATAGATTTCAATATTTTTCGATGAATTGATTTTACTGCCTTATCGAGTGCTCTCATTCTTCTCTTCTTTGATGGAGAGTGACAAATGGCGGTTTTGACTTGAATTTTATAGCTCAGACATGTGTAATAAATGCATTTTCCATAAGTTTTCTAAAAAAATTATCTTCCCAAATGGTGACAGAAGAATTTTCTATGGACCTATGACTTGTTTGAGTTCTCTTTACTAAAGTTATCCAAAGCTTATGTGCACCATAAGTAAATATTCTTGACTATTTTATTCATTTTGATAGCATCCATAGATAGGGGAGGAAGGGTTTTCTTTGAAAGACTCCCCCTAGGCCAGTGGCCTGAAATCAATTACTGGAAGAGTTATCGGAGGCAAGTTCCAGTATGGAACCATTTCTAGCATCAAAATAATTTTTCCTTACCCATGTCTTCTTCATTTGATCTCTAATTTCATCCATAGTTACAATTTATTTCCCTTTATCATTTTTCTCTATATTTATACCTTTTTATACCAAACCTCTTTTGTCTACATTGTTGTGTCTATAGAATCTTACAATATGACCATACTTGTTATAGTTGTAACACATAATGCTTTCTTTTCTTGACCAATTATTCCAATGACTTCTTCTAGATCTACATTGATTAGCAATATTCCCAAATTCCCAACATGTATAGCATTCAACATTTATTCTAGCAGTAAAGTAATTACACTCAATTGATTTATGACCAAAATTTTTTCAATTGAAACACTGACCAGAGAATGATGAGACTTTTGAATTCATATTACTTCCACACTGAGAAATCATATGATTGAACTTGTTACAAAAAAAACAATACCCATTAAAATTATGTGCATTAGGTTGTCTTACCGGATGTCTTCCATTTTTGTTTTGTCTAAATTTTTCTTGTCCTTATCTGGAACTTTCTCCCTTTTCACATCTAAGACCTCTCTTATCATTTCCACTCTTTTGTCCTTGAGTCAACTCATCAAGCTTTACTAATTGATCTTAAACTGTTCTTTATATTCATTTGCAATGAAAAGATCATTTCTAAGAGTAACAATCTGCTTACCAAGTTCTTCTTCATTATTTCTGGTTCATTAAAGTATACTTTCCAAATGAGTGAATCATCTTTTATTCTGATGCATTCATCAAATTTCTCTTCATTTCTTCAATTTATTTAGTCATCTTCATTATCATAGCTTCCATCTCATGTCTTAGGTTTGTATTGTCTCTAGCAAGCTTCTCACATTCTTCGGTTATCTCTTTCAAGGTTTGATTCAAGTGAGCATCATCCATGTTTTCACTTTCCTTTTGTTTAATTTTACCGTAGAGATCTTTCCTCTTCACCTAGGATTTAACTATCTAATCCTTCAATGATTGGGTGAATTTCTCAGCATCTCTAAGATTTGCTTTCAATTCTTGAACTTCTTCTTTAGACATATCAAGGTCATCAAGTGAGACCATAAGCTGTTGGTGAAGACTATCAGAGTCCATAACATTACAAGATCCACCTCAAGCTACAAAACTTCTTTAGAGGAACTAGCTCTAATACCAATTTTTGAACTCAAGGAAATGCTGAGAGGGGGGGTGAATTAGTGTTCAATAGATCTTCATCTTCATCTATCTAAAACTTCAAACCATTTCATGATTGCATTAAAGGAAAGATGTATGCATTCAAAGTAAAAATTCATAACATGCAGTTTTTTGCGTGGAAACACTATTAGGGGAAAACCCATGGTGGAGGTCATTCAAAAAATTTGATTACTCAAATATAATTGCTTACAAAAGGAATGCACTTGCATTCAAGAACAGTACCTAGAGCTCACTGCTCAAAGAGAAAGGCTTACTATCATACAAAATTCAGATTAAAACCATCTAAAGAGAGAATCAAGATTGTAGCATCTACTTATGCTAGGTGACAGTTCTGGTGAAGCTCAAATATTTGATTCTGGATTGGATTTTCAATTTTGCACTTTGCTCTACTCTGCTCTACTCTACTACTTTCTGCTCTTCGGATCACTTCACACTACTATTTATTGATGGGTGTTTTTCCACACTTTCTCAACATAGGTAATGCATAGGTGAATCACCTCTCTTGAAAGACAATCTTCCACAATCAAATTGTAGAACACTATCCCAAGGTCTCTAATGTCAGGTCTTGACAGTGCTTGAAATATCTCAATTGATTTATGTGATTTTTTGGAATCAAAAGGTGGTCTTACAGATGAGTTAAAAGTTGGGAAAGTTGGATCTTAAAATGGAGTTTTTAAGATGGGAGAGTTGATGTGAATTTGCTATAGGCTCAAATAGTAGCCTTTAACTCCATTTTATCATTAGATTTAGCTTTACAATGTGCAATGAACCTTACCTAAGGTTACTTATTAAAAAAAAAAGGAAAAATAGTAGGGAAGAGAGTAAGTTCATAGACTTGATATTATGAATGAACAGTGATCACAAAGGCGACTATAGTAGACAAACTCCCTAAACTAAGTTTTTCTTGCCCAAGAGGGTCCTACAACTACACAAAACCAATGCAATCTTCTAAGGACTGCATATTTTCAGATTACACACACACATCATGCACATGCAATCGAACTAAGTTGTAGAAATAAAGGAAGGAATTTCATACTATCTTTACAAAGTAGTTCATCATCAACAAACCATAAAAAGCATGAGCTGGAAATTCATCAAATACTAAACCAACAATCACCATCACCACTCCCATTCAATAAACTAACAACTAAATTAAAATGGAATTAGAACCATGCATGGAAGATGAGAAAAATCAAAGAGAACATCCATAAAATCATGCAATGTTGTCTTCAATTTCTGCAAATTCCTTTTACACTAGCTCTCCAACCATTTAAAAATAAGGGGGAGACCCCTATTTATAGTTTTCCAAAGCCCGAAGAATGGATAGGATTGAATTACATTATGTGTCCTAGATTTGATTGTACTAGAGCTTTACCTACCCCACTATATTCAACAATTTAAAATACACATTTTGTTTTCCCTATTTTGTCTTTTAGTGCCTAGGTATTATAGAAGTTCTGTCCTCTTGCTGATTTCCCTTTTACTGTAGCCGAAACTGCCCAAAGGCTGCCCTTGGAATTGATATTTTATCTAGTCCTTGTCCTCTTTCCTATGGGGAAATCAATTTGATTTCTTACCTTTGTCTTTCTCCGCAATTACCCCTGAGGGTCCCACAATCGATTCCATATATCTAGCAAACAAAGGTGAGATAAGTGCAATTAAGCATAAACACATGTTAACAAAAACCCCTACTAATGAAGTCAGATTGGATAATATATCACTCATGAAATCAAATATTTTCTTCGAGATTCCATCAGTAGTGTACTGGAGGGAATTTGGTTCATTCGGGCCCAAGTGGTCAAACTTCCCTGGTAGGATCTTTTTTATGAAGGGCAAACAAGGCAAGGAAAACCATGTGGTTCCTCTCAGCTTCAAGTTTGGATGATTTGAAAGGTTCATGCAAGGGCGAGTTCAATTTAAGCATGTGGGTCAAGGATTTTTCTAGATCAAAGTTCATTTTAATCATATTTGGAGCACCTAGAGATGTGAGGCAAGAAAGTTGTCTAAGGTTCACCGTTTGAAATGGCTAGGCTGAAACAAAATTCTGACGACAGAGTTTTGGGGTTCGGGACCTACCAGGCTAAAAGATGGCTAATACAACCTATTAATCTTTTAAGTGCTTGGGTCTCAAGGGTCGGGAAGCTATTGGATGATGGTTGTTTGGAATGGCAGATGTTGAATGGAAATCTGATGGGAGCAACTTGGTAGACTGGATCCAACATTGTGTTTGGCCATTGGATTTCTTTTGTGAAGTTTTGGGAAACTATGGCACCGAGCTTCGAGAGTTGAAAATACAGGCTCATCTGGATGGTGATCGAGGATCCGAGACTCGTATGGGATATTTTCTTCGGGCCAAGGAGCAGAGGAAGTCATAGTTAGAATGCCACCAGGAAATGATTCAGTCATGGTGACAACCTACAAGGAGCCATCTGGAAGAAAATCGAAGCTCAATCTCTGCCCCAACCATGGATGAGAGGATATATACATGAGAAGGTGTAATGGGATGGCTATCAGGAACAATGAAGGAAGGTGGCAGGCCCGGGTTAGTAGTTAGGAGTGGTGAAGGGAAGATAGTAACCCATAAGTGGTTGTCTACACTGGACTATCTGCATGACACCTCGATTTACCTAGAAGTTTTCAGTTCATGGCGGGGGAAAGGCAAGCATTGAGGACTGCCCACATCACTCCTTACTCCTTTAGGGTAACTCTCCATACTTGGTTAGATTTTGCACTTACTGGAAGTGGATCTAGGAGAGAATCAGGATAGGAAGCTTCTTAATGCAAGCAGGGTTCGACTCAGAACAAGAATGAGATCAAACCTAAGAATGAAATGGGATCTGAACCTAGAACCAACTAATGGTCCCAAGTTTTTCCCCCACTCTAGTTCTGCCAGTTTATCACCAACATCAAGTGAGACATCAAGAAGATTCAAACAAACTAGAAAAAAATCCCCCCAAAACACAAACAACATGACCAAAACAAATGAAAGGCGACAAAAGAAAGAAAAGAAAGATGGAACTAAGGCCAAAAATTGATTCGAAAAAGACACCAAACGAGGACACAACACAAAGGAGAAAATCGGGAGTGGAGGTGGAACCAAACCGGAAGGAAGGCGAAACCAAAACTAGAGTGGAGCCAAAACCCAAAATATACAGAGCCTTTTGCAAAGTTACGAGTTTAGTTTCCACCCCACTTTTGCCTATGGTGAAAGAAAAGAAAATGAAGGAAAAAGGAAAATAAAAGTAGACTTAAGGGAGGAAACCAACCCAAAGGCTGAACACAAGAAAAAAACCAAAGAAAATAGGAAGACAAGAAGCAGAGCCGAAACCAAAATGAAAAAAACAAAGAACTTTGTGAAGGTTTCGAGTTCAGTTTCATCCCACACCTCGAACCCACAAAGCAAAGGAAACAAGGTCCTAGGAGGTAAAGAACAACTCCTAAGACCCAAAAAAAATACTAAGGAGAAAAAAAAGAGAAGGGGGACGCACCTCCCAAAATGACATCCCAAAGAGTCCCTAACCACTTGGAACTCAAAATAGGGGAAATACAAAACGAGGCAATGACAAAACAACCCAAAAAGGAAAAAGAAGGAGAGGGGTCCCATTCCAAATAGGGCATGTGTGAAAAAATGTACAAAAAATGGTGACTCACTGGGGAAATTCTCAGAGCATTTAGATGAAAAACTAGAATCATGAACCTAGAATCTTTGGTTTCGATCTTCACGCTAGGGAAAACAAACTAGACACTCAACCAAAGGATCAAAACCACTAGCCTACCCAACCTTCAATATGCTAAAAATCCTAGTGTGTGCAGTTGTGTCAATTCCCATACTTCAGTTGCTATAGGAACCCAAGCTCTGTCAAGTTAAGATACATATTTTATTCTATCTCCAAAAGCATTCAGGACATTTCCTCACTGCCAGTCAAGCATCCATAGCCCTGATGAGGTTGTCACTGTGATTCTCCTGAACATTTCTCTATTGTTGGTCGTATGTCCATAGCCCTAGTAGAGTTTCTTGGATACCCCTAAGAAGCTGAATTTCTTTTGTTTTGGTTTTCAATTTTCAATTCTTTTTATTTCAACCCACAAGCATTGAAGTTCACACTCAAGGTTGAGAATCATAGTGGTGCTGAAGCAAAATTTTAGATTTTTCACTTAACTAGACTTCACAAATGACCTACAACGACCTCCTGATTCTTAAAATATCTAAAAGATATAAGATTTTAAAATACTTCATAATCAGACCAATAATCAACTTATCCTCTTGGAATCAAACACCCAAGTCACTTGACACTAACAAAAGATCCTCACCATCCACTCTGAAAACTTGATTAGATTTTGACAAAGAAATACATAGAATAACCCCAGACAATAAAGATGGTTGTTGTGTGCACAAATGTGCCCATCCAAAAGTAGAGGGACCTTGAGCAATGCAACAACAAAGTAGTAACAAAACAAAAGAAAAGTGAACGAAAAGGGAATACCAAAACTAACCAAACCAAGACAATGAAAGAAAAAAATGAAGAAATTACTCTAAAGAAAGAAACCTACAACAAACGAACTATCCTAAGGAAAGTAGGAAAATAGAGTATTTACAAGAAACCTACTCTATTAAAAAATGAGCTATGTACAAAGAGATATTTACAAAGCACTATGTTCAAGCAAGGAAAACTGACATCAATTCTCATTGGATTTTGTAGTGCATGCACAAACAAATGGGAAATCGTTATCATTATTAACCATGAAAATTTATCTTTATATTCATAAAAAGGATGTTTAATGTTGCAACACTCAATTTCAGTCACCTGATCAGGGAAAATAAGCAATTGAGGAGACTCGCTAAACCCATGGTTAATCCATAAACACATTTGTCTCCCCTCATTATAGTAATCAAAATGATAGGTGTGGATATGAAAATTAATAGGAGAAAGGAAGGATAGAACCTAGATTTCATTGTGCAATATTGGTCATGTTTGATAGTCGAGAGCGAGCACTACATCTTCGATCATTGCATCGGCAGTCTCAGAGGGTGGCACAGGATCGTGCAACATTTCAAGCATCAAGCCTACATAAGGTAGGGAGAACATGGCAACAAACACTTCTTCCATGTCTTGTGTGGGATCAAAAATCCCTATCAACTATTCTTCAAGAAGATAGACTTCATCTAGTTGATCTTCGACAAACCTAGTGTCCACTTTATTGTTGTCCTTAAAAGGTAGCATACTATCCCACTTCCTTTCCCAAGTGTTGTCATTATTTATGTGGTGTTTAATGTCATGGGATAATAACCTGCACAAATCTGAATATGAAGGAGGATCAACAATGATCATGGCAGAGGGACTCCAAGTTACATCTCTACCAATAGTTATCTCAGCACCCCCGCCTTTGTCTTCTTCTCTTTATTTTTCATGCATCTCATCATGATGTTCACTCATTTCCCCTTTTTCACTATCACTATATATGAAGAAGAAACCCCTTTCCCAATCCAAAAAATCTAGTGCATCACCACTCAGAGGCTCAAAGAGTATGTCTTGATCGCTACCATCTTTTGGGATGTGCGCTTGATTGGCATGAACATACCCCCACAGTACAGTTCCTAATGGAAATAAGTCATCACTTGATGGCACCTCATCAAGGGGACCAAAATCCACTACATGATTTTCCTCCAAAGACTTGCCATAAATCCCATCATTCATGGTGCACAAATTCTCCTCAAGAGGAATAAATTCTCAATGACCGGTGGACAACATCCCTGTTTGATCTACTTTGTTGCTCAGAAGCTCAAGATTTTACTATTGTCCTTCTTTAATTTCCATACCAACATCCTCTTAAGTACTACCTTTAGCTAGGTTGTCACTTGGCTCAGGCTCTTAATCCTCACATTCCATCCTTGAAGCAACTATAGGAAGTGGTGTGCTTGGCTGCCTTGTTTGTTCTTTAAATTTCTTGATGGCTTCTTGGGACAATCCTCATGTGAACTCCTAGTACGATGAATCATGAAGTCTGCACCAATTTGGTAGTAGTAGTACCTCCAAATACACTTGGTATTTCAGCTCTGGCCAATCCTTTTCTAATATGGAGATGAGTTGGTCATATCTTTCCACTACTGGGTCCTCATCGTCACTTGAAAAGGAATCTTGATGGTAGACAACTGTGGCAAGTGGTTTTTCCCACTCCTCCAAACTTTCATTTTCAGATTCTCCATCACTACCATTGATGAAGGAGAGGTCTTCTACTCTCATTTCACCTATACTCTTGTCATCATTTTCCGTTGTTCTGAAGCTGTCAACCTCTTCCCCTTTTTGATTTTCAACATCCTCATTGGCTGCTCCAACATGTACTAATGCTAACTTTGTTAATTCATCTTCAAGTGCCAATGGTTCTTCTTTCAAAGTAGAGGACTACCCCTTATTGGTGAAGGAGAGGATTTTCAACTCCATTCTTAGTGAACCTTCACCTAATTTTTTTTTGTCCCAAGGAAATCAGCTTCTCCTTCTTGATTTTCAACTTCAATGTTTGTTGTCCCAACATATTTTTCTGTGGAGCTTCTTGGTCCGACCTGAAGGTGTTTTCCTCCACATGTTGATAGCTTTTCTACCTCATGGGATGACTCATCTTACTTGAAAGTTGGCTGCTCCAATTTTTTTGAACAACCCTTGACTTGGGTGATAATGTTTGCAAATGATGAACAAGTAAATTATGAATGTGGTGCATTATGAAATCTGCACCAGCTTGACATTATTACTTCCTTCAATCTTGGTCCATCTTTTCTGCCCAAACATTTTTGGATCAGCTCTTCAAATGCCTTGGCTGCCATCATTTTCAATTCTTCCTCTAGGTCTGTAGTGGCTAAAGCTTGATAGATTTCCCAAAAGGAAATTTCTCCCTACAAGTCTCTTTCAACTCTATCCAAGAATGTTAAACATTCGAATTCATTATGTCTGCAAGTGTAATGGATCCTACACTTGTATGCCAATGCAAACTGCTACAATGACCTCTTCAATCTCCTATTTAAATATGCATGCAGCTGAGTGATGTTTATTTTTAAATGTTGCTCCATCTTAGCTCAACTTTGTTTGTCTTCAAAATTTTCTAATTTTAAGCTTCACCATTAAAATAGATCTCCTTATCTCAGATTTCTTCTTTGAAAGTGTTTGTTTCAACTTCCAACTTTCAGATTTGTAGCCACAACACATCATGCCCTCCTTCTAGTGTCAGTTTTGTTGATGGGTGTTTTTGTACACTTTCTCAACACAAGAAATGCATAGGTACATCACCTCTCTTGAAAGAAACTCTTCCACAATCAAATTCTAGAAAACTATCCCAAGGTCTCTAATGTCAGGTCTTTATAGTGCTTGAAATATCTTAGTTGATTTATGTGATTTTCTAGAATCAAAAGCCAGTCTTACTGATGAGTTACAAAGTGGGAAATTTGGATCTGCCAATGGATTTTTTAAGATGGAAGAGTTGTGCATTTTATGTAGGTTCAAACAACAATATTAAACTCCATTTTATCATTGGATTTAGATTTACAATGTGTAATGAACCTTGCCTAATTATACTTATAAAAAAAAGGGAAAAGATCGGGGAAGAGAGTAAGTTCCTAGACCTAAAACAACGAATGAACAGTGATCATGAAGGTTGCTATATTAGAAAAACTCTCTAAACTGAGTTTTTCTTGGCCAAGAGGATCCTACAGTTACACAAAACCAGTGCAATCTTCTAAGGACTACATATTTCCAAATAACACATACACATCATGCACATGCAATCGAACTAAGTTGTAGCAATAAAGGAAGGAAGCTCAGACTAGCTTTACAAAGTAGTTCATCATCAACAAACCACAAAAAGCATGAGCTAGAAATTCATCAAATACTGAAATAGAAATCACTATCACCACTCCCATTCAAGAAACTAAAAACTAAATTAAAAGGGAAGTAGAACCATGAATGCAAGATGAGAAAAATCAAAGAAAACATCCATAAAATCATACAATGTTGTCTTCTATTGCTGCAAATTCCTTTTACACCAGCTCTCCAATCTTTTACAAATGAGGGGGAGACCCTTATTTATAGTTTTCCAAATCCCGAATGAATGGCTAGGACTGAATTAATTTGTGTGGCCCAAATTTTATTGCACTAGGGCCTCACCTAACCCACAATATTCAGCAATTTAAAGTGCATCTTTTATTTTCCCTATTTTGTCTTTTAGTGCCCAAGTACTGTAGCACTTTTGTCCTTTTGTTGATTTCCCTTTTACCGTAGTCAAAATTTCCCAAAGGCTACCCTTGGAATTGATATTTTATTTGGTCCTTTTCCTCTTTCCTAAAGGGAACTCAATTTGAATTCTTCCCTTTGTCTTTCTCTACAACTACCCCCGATGGTCTTGCACCTGATTCCATATATTGTGTAGACAAAGGCGAGGTAAGTGCAATTAAGCATAAATAAATGTTAGCCAAAACACCTAATCACTCATGAAATAAAATATTTTCTTTGAGATTCCATCAGTAGTTTACTAGAGGGAATTTGGTTCACCTAGGCCCAAGGGATCGGAATTCCCTGCTACAATTACTATTATGAAGGGCGAACAAGGTAGGGAAAATTGTGTGGTTCCTCCTAGCTTCAAGTTTGGATGATTTGAAAGGTTCATGCAAGGGTGGGTTCAATTTAAGAACACTGGTCAAGGATTATTTCTAGATCAGAGTTCGTTTGAATCATATTTGGAGCACCTAGAGATGCGAGGTGGGAAAGTTGTCTGAGGTTTATTGTTTGAAATGACTAGGTTGAAACAAAATTTTGGCAATGGAGTTCTGGGGTCCAGGACCTACTAGGCTAAAAGGCGACCAACACAACCTATTAATATTTTAAGTGCCTAGGTTTCAAAGGTTGGGACATTGTTAGATGATGGTTGTCCGGAATGGTGGATGTTGAATGAAAATCCAATGGGAGCGACCCGACAGACCAGACCCAACATCATGTTTGGCCTTTGGATTTATTTTGCTAAGTTTTGGGAAACTCTAGCATCGGGCTTCGAGAGTAAAAAATATGGGCTCATTTGGATGATGATCAAGGATCCAAGACTCATATGAGATATTTTTGTCAGGCCAAGGAGTAGGGGAAGTTGTAGTTAGAATGTCGCCAAGAAACAGTGCAGTCATGGCAACAACCTGCAAGGAGCCATATGGCAGAAACTTGAAGCTTGTGCTCTTCCCCAACCATGGATGTGGGGAGATATAAGTGGGAAGGTGTGATGGGATGGCTGCTAGGAACAAAGGAGGTGGGTGGTGGGCTCAAGTCAATAGTTAGGAGTGGTGAAGGGAAGACAAGAACCTACAAGTGGCTACCCGCACTGGAATGTCTGCATGCCACCTCCCTTTACCTAGTAGTTTTCAATTTATGGGGGGGGGAAGGTGAGCATTGGGGCCTACCCACATCACTCCTTACTCCTTCAGGGAAACTCTCCATACTTGGTTAGATTTTACACTTACTGGAAGTGGAGCCAAGAGAGAATTAAGACATGAAGCTTCTTAATGCAGGCAAGGTCAGGCTCAAAACGAGAATGAGATTAGACTTGGGAATGGATCAGTATCTGAACCTAGAACCAACTAATGGTCCCAATTTTGTCCCCCACTCTGGTTCGACCGGTTTACCACCAACAACAAGTCAGACATCAGGAAGATTCAAACACACTAGAACAAAATCCCCCCAAAACACAAACAACATGACAAAAATAAATGAAAGGTGAAAAAAAAAAGTGAAGAAAGATGGAACCAAGGCAAAAACCAGACCTAAACAAGACACCAAATGAGGACACAAGACAAAGGAGAAAAGTGAGAGCAGAGGCAGAACCAAGCTGGAACGAAGGAAAAACCAAAACTAGAGTGGAGCCAAAACCAAAACCAAAACGAAGCCAAAAAAAAAACTAGATGAAGTCAAAACTAAAACTAAATGGAGCCAAAAGCAAAACCAGAGTGGAGCTGGAACCAAAACCATGCAAAGCCTTTTGAAATGTTACGAGTTCAGTTTCCACCTTGCTTCCTCCTTCGGCGAAAGGAAAGCAGATGAAGGAAAAAGGAAAACCAAAGAAGACTTAAGCGAGGAAACCAACCCAAAGGCTAAACACATGCAAAACAACAAAGAAAATAGGAAGACAAGAAGTAGATCCAAAACCAAATAAAAAATGGAACCAAGAACTTTGTGAAGGTTCCGAGTTTAGTTTCATCCTATGCCTCAAACCCGCAAAGCAAAGGAAACAAGGTCCTAGGAGGAAAAGAGAAACTCCTAAGACCCAGATAAAACACCAAGGACAAACAAAAAAGAAGGGGGATGCACCTCCTGAGATGACATCCCAAAGATTCCCTGACCACTTGGAACTCAAAATAGGGGGAACATGAAATGAGGTAGTGAGAAAATGACCCAACAAGGCAAGATAACAAGAGGGTCCCCATTCCAAATAGGGAATGTGTGTAAACCATGCACAACACTATTCTACTGAGTTTCACACTATACAATGATTTAATACACATTCAAACCTCTTACATACATACACACTTATATTCATACCCTTAATGGATAAACCAATCTCATATATATATCTGTAATCAAGGATTTATTTATCCATCTGTTGGCTTTATAAAATATTTAGTTACCTTCAACTTGTCGGCCAAGTCCACCACTAAATCATTATGCACATCCTCCAAAGTTGGTTAAGAACAAGAGAGGACCCAAATAAAACTTAATTGAGCATGAAGTCTTATGATTAATTATATCTTATACATCCATAATTACTATCCTTGTTTGGTCATCCTTCTAGCACAAATAATCAACAAGATAGTGTACCAGATCTTCTAGATCATGTACCAATGAGTGCACATCAAAAGAAAGATACTGCAAGCATAAAATAAAATTCCTCAGAGATCCACAACCCAAAATATCTATCTGGTAAGGTGTTTAGATCAACTTTTATGCTTGTAATCGGATGCCCTGTTCTTTACTATACTCTTGTTGGGTCTCAAAAATGCAGGTTTGAACCACGAGAGGTTTCCAAGATCTCACAAAAAAATTGGCCAACATACAAGGCCAATTAACATAATTGAACCTTCTTCCCTTCAGGCTCTGCTAAACCTAGATAGGTGCACCTATGTGTATGTTGCAGATTTGAAATATATTTCCTGCTCAACTAGTCTATTCACAATGGAAATTGGAAGTGAATAGATAAAATCATGACTGATACTCCTACTACATAAAAGAAATAATTTTAATATGTTATTTATTATGAATTTTATCATCTGGGTTGTGATAGATCAGTGCCTTCTATCCACATGGGCAATGGAGTCAAAAATTAAAAAACTGTATATGTTTCCCTCTCTAGCTTAATTCAAGTTGCTAGGCACTTTCAAAATGAAATTCTATGGCTGGCATATGACTTAATTTATTTATGACTTTCATAAATAGTGTTGCAATGTTTCTTTACCAATATCTTCTTTAACTATCCAAGAGAAATCCTTAGTTCACTATGAATTATTTGAAAGAATTTAAATCTAACTTGTAGAAACCAATCAATTAAATCACGCAAAATGAAAATTCACTTTGATAAATCAGAGATATACTTGATACGGTGATTTAAATGATTAAAGACTTCAAGTTGGAGACAACTAGATAAATAATATAAATTTATATATTTCAAAAATTGAATACCAAAAATAATTTCACTAGTTTAAAACATTTTTGCCATTGATCTGTGTCAAAAAAATTTGTACGTTATATCCATTTCCCAGTTTTCATTTTCTGCAATTATCTAACTACTGCCCTCTCTTACCCCTGTTTAACTAATTTTTCAATACATTTATATAGTATATCTAAAGATTCACAACTCTTCATTTACTCGTTATAACCGTTTGTATTTCTCTGACAAAAGGTAAAATATTTAATTGAGTTTCCTTATCGGAAAATTAAATAATTTTACTTTAATTCCACTTTCTTTCACTTTGCAACCTTTCCCACTCTTTATATTTACTGCCTCTATAGCTTTTATTATTCTTACCACTTCACTACTGCCTTTGACTCTTCCACATGTGGTTGTGTGGTGACCAACCTTCACTGTCATCCTTATGTCTACCGTGTTATCGCTTCCTCATTGTTATCCTCCCTTTTACCGCATTACCGTGGTCTTCATTGTGATTGTTGGTGGTATGGTGGTAACTGTCTTCATTGCTGCCTCATTGTTATCTTCCTATCCACCATGCTACCACAGTCTCCTCAGTGATCGTCTATGGTGACTGCTCTCAACCGCCCCCTCACTGCTTACCCTGCCATTGTGGTCACTATTCTAACCAGTGATAGTACTGTGGTAGCCACCTTGGCTACCACCTTCGTTGCTTAGCTTCCGACCACCGCACTACTGGTGTCATCGTTATGACCAGCAGCGATACCGTGGTAGCCTCTGTCCATCACCACCTCCACTATTTTCTTTGTCCACCACGCCACCGCGGTGTATATTTTGACTAACTGCGGTGTAGCAGTAAGATATTATCATGATTATGCTTAACCATCACTACTATACTATGAGCCACTTTTCAAAAGGCCGCGGTAAAGCGGTGAAGGCTATGAAGGGTAAACGGTGGCTGTAAAAGGTATTTTAACATTATGAATGGGGGTAAAACGATTTTTTTATGAAAAGGTAGGAGAATAATGGGTTCAAATGGGTAAAACCCCTTAGAATATTTTATGAAAATTTTGGTTCTAATAGTAGCTCCTATTGGGGATGAGTGATTTTGCAAATCACTGCAAGAATCCAGAATGCAACTGGGAGAGTAGACCAAGACATGAATGGAAAAGAAAATGAGAGCAATGGAAGATGGAAAATGGAGAATGGAAGAGACCCTACACTACTGTACATGGAAAGAAAACAATTTTTTCATTAAGATAATTTTTGAGAATGTCCATGTACTGGCAAGTCCCAGCCCCTTCAAAATTCCTAAGACTACTGTGCATGGAAAATAATGTTTAAAGAGGTTTGTTTAAGAATTGTCCATGCACTGGAAATCCTTAATTTGTTATATCTGCTATGTTCTAAAATTCAAACCATAAAGGATGGCTCAAGGCCACCCAAAAAGAAGAGCCCGCACTTTCCTTTATCATAGACTTTATTTTGGTTTGAGCTCATCAACTTTCTTTTGAAACTGACCATTCCAACAACCTTGTTACATGCACTATCATTGAAAATATTTAGGAAATTATTGTGTTCAGCCTGACTCATACCACTATGTAGTTCATCATTTGATAAAAATTTGTTTCCTTCATTACACAAAATATATTCAAATTCAATGAAACTTCCATAAGTCTGCCTATTATCATATATTACTAAATGATCCTGTAGTTGTGCTAGGATTTGAAAATTAGAATGCTTCTCTTGGAAATCTAATTTTTTTATTTCACGAACATCTTCTAAAACAATTGAATTAGAAATACTTTCCATTTCTTTCCTATCACTAGCTGGTAATGACATATATTTTTGATCCATGTAGTCATCCTTATACATATTTGAATCAACAAATGTTGAACACTCATCATCAATAACATGCAAAGCAACATCTTTCTCTTGTAGACAAAAATTGTTCAAGTCACATACCTCTTCTTGGACATAAATGGATTTTTGATTAGCTTCAAAGATCTCTTAACCACTATGAGAAATTCACATGGAATCATATGAATCATTACACATAGTACCCTCACTATCAAAGAAAATGTATGTTGGACCCAACACTTTAGAATTATCTTTATGCGCACATCTCTGGTATTCAAGATTTAACAAATTTGAAACCTTCTCATTGCTGAGTGAACATGTTTCTTCTATATTTTCATCATCTTGGCCCTCCTAAGAACTTTCTCGCATGAATTATTCTTCATGATTAATTGTGTCACCATGGTATTGATCATTGTAGTCCTCATCCAAGATGTATGATTGATCCTCCATATCATCACCATCTTCCAAATCTAAAAAGTTGTCGTTAGAAATCCCAGTAGCACATGCTTCCTTTGTTTGTTGCATTGTTTGATCATCCATGATATTACTATTAGATTTATGGTTGCTAGTATCGATATACCTTTTCCCAAGTATGGAATCAATAATTTTATTCACTACATCAAAGGCACAATGTTTTGATGACTCTAACTAATAAAATGATTTAGGATCTGATGCTCTTAGAAATTGTGCAACAAACATGGATCTTGTAAGCCTACAATGAGGAGGCAATTGCATACATATGTTTGTCATCCTTTTGTATAAAGAGTTTACATCTTCTCCCTTATATATCTTTATGTCAAAAAATGAATCTAAGGGAGAAACTCCACATTCTGATTCTATGATGGAGTCTTGGGTTTGAGTATGCACATATTCATCCTCCTCCCCCTCAAGTTGATGATTCTGATAGCTTACAAATCTTTGTCTAGGAAGGACATGATAAATATTTATTTGATGAGATGCATAAATTTATTGTTATGAATAGAGAATATTACCTTCATTGCCAAAGTTCTCAGGTGGCACTTCTGGTGTCCAAGATCTACTAGGATTTGTGTATTCAGATGTATCTAAGACATGTTTAACTCCCCATTGTAGCAATCCTTGATTCAATCGTAGCATTTTTTGGTCCAATTTCAATCTTTTTTGTTTCAATTCCTTCAACTCTCTTATGGACTACTGCCTCCACACTTCTTCTACCATCTTGACAAGAAAATTGATAAAGTGTTACTATTCAATAATATCTATACATGATTTATCAAATTGAAATAGAGTCACCACCTACTTTTCCCTAAAGTAGGAAAATGAAAATATTTTGATTTTTCTTTGGTTTGCCCTAGCAGAATCTCCAAAGAAATGTAAAACTTTCTTGACTCTATAAATGTATAGGCTGAAAAAACTTTCCTAGATATAAGTCCCCAACGGAGTCACCAAACTGTTGGTTCTCAAAAATGTAGGTTTGAACCACAAGAGGTTTCCAAGATCTCACAAATTATTTTTCCAATGTGCAAGGCCAATTAACATAATTCAACCTTCTGCTAAACCTAGGCAGGTGCACCTATGTGTATGTTGCAGATTTGAAATATATTTCCTTCTCAACCAATCTATTCACAATGGCAATTGGAAGTGAATAGATAAAATCATGGCTACTACTCCTACTGTATAAAAGAAATAATTTGAATATGCTATTTATTATGAATTTTATCATCTGCGTTGTGATAGATCAGTGCCTTCTATCCACATGGGCAATGGAGTCAAAAATTAAAAACTGTATATGTTTCCTTCTCTGGCTTAATTCAAGTTTCTAGGCACTTTCAAAATGAAATTCTATGATTGGAATATGACTTCATTAATTTATGACTTTCATAAATAGTGTTTGAATGTTTCTTTACCAGGATCTTCTTTAACTATCCAAGATAAATGCTTAGATCATTGTGACTTATTTGAAAGAATTTAAATCTGACTTGTAGACACCAATCAATTAAATCACGCAAAATAAAAATACACTTTATTAAATAAAAGATATACTTTATACGCTAATTTAAATGATTAAAGACCTCAAGTTGGAGACAACCAAAAAAATAATGTAAATTTATATATCACAAAAACTGAATATCAAAAATAATTTCACCAATTTAAAAAAATTTCTCCATTGATCTGCTTCAAAAAAGTCTATACATTATAGCCATTTCCTAGCTTTCATTTTCTATAATTATCTAACTAATGCCCTCTCTTACCCCTATTTAACTGATTTTTCAAAATATTTATACAGTATATCTGAAGATTCATGACTCTTCATTTACTCGTTATAACCCTTTGTATTTATCTGACAGAAGGTAAAATATTTAATTGAGTTGCCTTATCGGAAAATTAAATATTTTTACTTTAATACCACTTTCTTTCACTTTGCAACCTTTTCTCTCTTTTTATTTACTACCTCCCTAGCTTTTATTATTCTTACCGCTTCACTGCTACCTTTGAATCTTCCACCCATGGTTGTGCAATGACCGACCTTCAGTGTTATCCTTATGTCTACCGCGTTACTGCTTCCTCATTATTATCTTCCCTTTTACCACATTATCGCAGTCTTCATTGTGACTATTGGTGGTATGGCAATAATTGTCTTCACTGCTACCTCGCTACTATCTTCCCATTCATTGCGCTACCATGGTCTCCTTGGTGACTATCCGCAGTTGCATGGTGATTGATCTCAACTATCACCTCGCTTCTTATTGTGCCACCGTGGTCACTGTTCTAACCAGTGACGATACCGTAGTAGCCTCCTTGGCTTCCACATCTATCACTTAGCTTCTGACCACCACACTACCACAGTAACTATGATGACCACCAATGGTACCATGGTAGCCTCTATCCATTGCCACCTCCACTATTGTCTTCATCCACCACGCCACTGCGATGTTTATTTTGACTGACCGTGGTGTAGCGGTAAGCTCTTATCATGACTATGCTTAACCATCACCGCTATACCACGAGCCAATTTGCAAAAGGCCATGATAAATTGGTAGAGGCTATGAAGGGTAAACAGTGGCGATATAAGGTATTTTAACACTATGAATGGGGGTAAAATGAATTTTTTATGAAAAGGTAGGAAAATAATGGGTTCAAACGGGTAAAACCCCTTAGAAGTTTTTATGAAAATTTTGGTTCTAACAGCTCTGGCGGTAGGAACCAGACTTATACTACACATTCAGATAGGTTAGTTGGGTTGCCATCAATGAAAAAAATTTCAAGCCATATGCTAATGATATCTCCAACCATATGCCAAAAATCTTATTATGAATAGTTTTATACTCACCATTACCATTTGATTCACATCTGACAAGTAAGAAAAAAATTAAAATTTTGATCAATCAATAATAGTTCTTTGAAGCAACATAACAAGTACCTCACTTTCAAGAGGGGAAAAATGTAGACACATAAAAAATTCCTAAGGGTATCACACACCAAGATCTCAATTATTAACACCATTTCTCTCATAATTCATCTAAATTCATCTATTTGATTAGATTATATCAATTGTTTAATTAAATTTACTATTTTATCCTATTAATTGAACAATTAAATTTATTTGATTAATTTAGCACCTTCACATTAATTCTCTTCTCATTTCATTAAATAATGCAAAATTATTTAATTAAATGTCATAAATCTTCTTTGATTAAATAATTATTAATTGTTTAATTAAATTCTCTAATTCCCTCCACTTGCACAATTAA
This sequence comes from Sequoiadendron giganteum, assembly GCA_007115665.2. NCBI lineage: Eukaryota > Viridiplantae > Streptophyta > Pinopsida > Cupressales > Cupressaceae > Sequoiadendron > Sequoiadendron giganteum. The sequence goes on along the minus strand of CM021104.1, from coordinate 467,308,609 downwards.
ATACTTTCTAAATTGTTTAATTGGTTAATTTCCTCCAATCATTCAAAGAATATTCTCTTGGGATATTCCATTTTCAAATTCAAATTTCTCCATCCACATGTAATTATTTCCCACATGCTTCCTAAAATCAAGGGATTTTTTGTTCTCTCAAGAATTTTGGACCTTTGATTAAAATCCTTGATCCATGTCATTAGGCATTATCAACCCCTAATTTTATCTTTGATCCATGTCCTCATCTCTTATCTATTGATTAGCCAATTCGATCTCACCCCTTAATTCATTCCAAAAATATATAAATAGTATTTATTTTATATGAATTCTCATTCACAACCATTTGAGAAACCTTATTATATTAGATTTCATACTCACCTTACCATTTAGGCTATTTTGAAACACCATTATCATCAAACTTTGAATCTTTTTCATCATCAACCTTGGATTATATTTTAAACTAAGCATTCCACATCAATTCCAATACTAATCCCCTAATGGGATGAGGTTTACATTACTAGTTAAATGTTCAATTTAAATTATTTTTATATTTCTTGCTTTAATTGAGCTTTTGATTAGTAATTTTAATAATCTCATTGAATGTGGTTTATTGTGGTCAATTATCTTATTTTCTTAGTTAATTTAAATTTCATTTGATCATATTATATTTCCATGTTACATAATGTTTCCCTAGTTTGATTGCTAACATTGATTTTGTTGCCAAGACCTTGGTTAGATGTTATAAAGGATAGTAACACCCAAACTTTTAAAATTTTCAGACACAAGAAAAGAAAACATAATCAATTAAGATATGAATTTTTTTGGATCTATCCTCTTGTCACTTAGAATGTGAGAGGGGGTTAGGCACCAAGAGGATGGAGAATGGAAATGGAGGACATTCCAAAATGGATCCTCGAAAAGATGTAATAAATAAAGAAAATTACTACATAACTCCCATGGGAAACATTAAAAGGAATAATGGAACCCCAAATCAATCACACCAATGGAAAAATGAGATAATATAACCATAAGAAATATTAGAGAACAAATTGAGCTAGCAATAAAAGTGAACATGAAAAGGTCTAATGGAGAAGAAAGAAACCAACAATAGATTGTTGAGAGAGAAGAAATACATTGTAGAATAATGAAAATTGTAGAGAAAATAAGAAGTGATTGCACCAATGAGGGTGTTTCTCAATGTGCAAAAAGGGGTTCTACCGAAGGAAAAGTAAAATAGGATAGAGGAGAATAATGGAAGACTCCATAGAAATTTGAACTATGCTAGAGAAGGTAGGATAAATTATAACAAATATATAAGGAATAATATTGTCACTACAAACTTCAAAAATTCCAACAATTAGAACAAAATTATAAAACTTAACCATTAACTTGGATGATAGGTTTATTGAATTTATAAAAACTCTAGAGAAGACTCCATCAATTCAAGTAGAATATTTGGAAGAATTAGTCAATAGGAGTATAAGAAAACTAAAAGAAGAATAAATAAGAAAAATCCAAAAGAGAAAATTGAATTTTGGCAAAGAATTATGATCACGAACAAATAAAATGTCACGAACAAATAAGAAAGTGAAAAGATATGTTGAAGAATCACAACCCCTGACCATGACCCATCCCCTCAACCATATAAGAGTAAAATAATTTTGAAAGAAGAGATACCATAAATTAAATAGAAATAAGAGAAAGAAGGAGAAGAAATAAATTGGGAAGAGATACATGGGAAGAGTTATCAAGAAGTGAGAAAAACCATTCCAACATAATATATTTTAATGAATATAGGAATAATTTTTCTTGCAATACATCCTAAAAAAGAAAGTCATTTCCTATTGAGACATGAGATTGAGGGTACCCTTTTCCATTATAATTTTTTGAATCTTGGTGCTTAAAAACCTTTTGAAAAAGGTGTATTAATAATATATATGGAGAATGGTCTACATTCATAGTATGGTTGCACTAAAGTATTCTAAGTAGTATCAGTCAAGTTAGGATGTTGTTTTTGCATTTGACCCATATTTTGTATAAGCGTATTAAGCACAATATTTATTGGAGTAGTGGAGGTTTGCACAATAGAATTATGAGTTTCTATGAATGTTTAGTAAAAGAAAGATGAAATTTAAAAAGTGGTTGGTGCCAAAAAAAGGTTGATAAACATCATGAATACTACCACAAACACTAGAGGAATATCCATAGGATAATATAGTAGAAATATCCCTAAAATACATAATATTTATAACACATGATGTACTCATCATATGAATAGTAGCCCCTAACACCGGTATATATAACAGTGCTTTAGTGATATTAGATTGTGAATATCTAATATTTCCTAAGATGGATGTATAATAATAGACATGGCTTCAAACAATGTGCACCAACATCGTAAGAAACTCAAGGAATTTTCTGATTAGGAATTAGCATATTTTAAAGATTATAAATAATAGGCACACCTTGAGTGTAAGTAATTTGATAACCAATTTTGAAAATCTCTTAATTTATCATCTAAATTTTGAATTTTATCAAAGGGAGTTCTAAGAGAAACAATAGGAGGATGAGAACCAATTGGTGAAGAAGGATTTGAATCAAGAAACAATAGATAATGTTAGCAATAGGTATTTTCATTGATGTCAACCTATTATGGGTTGTCATTGATGTTAGATGTGTATGATGAAGTCTATATATATTCCAGAGATAGTGCAAGTGCAAAGATATAGTCAACAATACAATTAGATGTATTAATTGTGATCAAATTGGTGTCTATAAGTGATGTGATGTTTTCTACACTTGTTTCAATATTTTCCATAAATGTCTATGATAATATCATTTCTGATTGGTGTACCACACATTAAAATAAGTTGCAAAATATTGGCAAAGATATTAACAATATACTCACTACAAAAAAATCATGATGTTTTTGTCTACATCCTTCCACAAAGTAATTTCTTATCTTTTGGTTCAAGAGTTGGTTGTGTTGTGAGGTATTATATCTAATAAATCAAGTATTTGTGCCTTTCATAGAAAGAGTTAGAGCTAAATAAATTCTTGTTCTGCATTCCTCTAATGAGATAGATTTGAATCAGAATAAGTAAATTAATTATTTAACATCATTCAAAAAGATCAAAACAAACAAATATAACTTTATTTTTTAAATTCAAACATAACTTGTTGAACAAGACAATTGAGAGGCAGGGGATGAGTTAGTTGTCACCAATTTTAAACCTTAATTCATTCATCAGAACTAATCCATAACACTACTTGAATGATTTAAACATTAAGTTCAATTACAGAAACTAAAAACCATCACACACACATAGCAACACCAGATTTATGTGGAAAACCCAATGAGGGAAAAATGATGATCAACATATCTAAACCACACAAACATAGAAGAAAATCTTAGAGAAACCACTGAACACCTACAACCTTTCTTCAATACAATTTTCTCAATATCATCGACATACACAATCAATAACTTGCAACCATGACATCAATTACAATAGAAACCAATTGATAACCAATTGAATAGTTGACATAAATGAAAAAACCATCATTATTTTCATTCCTGCAACAATCTTCCCCTTTTTCATTGATGGCAACACATGATGTGAAAAAACATCAAAGACAACATATTAGCTTTGAATACATTTGTCAAGATTTTTTTTTTGTTTCTCCCCCTTAGTAGATAATATTTTTTCTTTCACATTCTGACTCTTCTCTTTTTCACATTCTTCCTCTCCCACTTTGACATCAATGGCAAAGGAAAAATATATTCTACATTGATTACCTATTTGACATTAAAAATTGAATACTCACATAATGAAAACACATAACACTACTTACTCCCTTTGAGAGGTAGCCACCAAATATCAGTCCTGAGAAAATATAGATCCATAGATCCACTAGACTGATGCATCACCATATGTATCTAGTTCAAGAAAGGAGGGAAAGTGACCCCTAACTTCTCTCAGAGATACTCAAAAGTATCTTTAGGAATATCCTTCATAAATATGTCAGAAATCTAATCCTTCATTAGAAAAAACTCAAGATTTACTTCATTCTCCACAACCTTTTCTCTCAAGAAATGATACCTGATAGATACATGGTTTTTCCTCAAGCGCATCACTGGATTCTTTGAAATTTTAATTGCATTTGTGTTATCAAAAAAATATAGAAATATGATCATCATACACCACTATGATATCTTTCAATGTTTGTTTCATCCATTAAACTAATGTACAATAAGATGCAACAACAATATACTCAACTTCAGTAGTAGAAAAGGAAACTAAATCTTTCTTTTTACTCAACCATGCCACCAATTTGCAACCAATAAAAAATGCACCACCACTTGTACTCTTTTTTTCATCTACACATCTGGCCCAATTTGCATCTGTATAAGCACTCAGTGTAAAGTCAGTATCCCTAGGATACCACAATCCATAATTTGAAGTTTCATTCAAATATTTGAATATTATTTTAACAACATGTGTTTCCTTAGGATCTTCTTGAAATCTAGACACAAGATAGACAACATGCATTATGTTTGGTCTAGTAGCTATAAGTGTGTAATATGTGAATAAGATTAAAAGACTTCTTAATACGACATTAAATCAAAGATTAATCTAATTGAACTAATTCAAAATAGTAATCCATCGAAAGTGTCATATTGCTCTCTATCTCCAAAGATTTATTAAATCTAAATTGCTCTCAAATTGTTTAAGCAAATAAGACTGTTAAATTGACAATTCAAAGAATGAGATACTGCTAATACAATACTAAATGATTAAACTAGCATGATATTGATGTGAAAGAGATAATTGCAGCTACAGGAGGCAGCCATGGTTGAGAATTTTATTACTTGATGCTTGATACTTGAATTCCTACAGAGTAAGAGTGCAAAAGCTTGATTATCTGGATCCTTTTCTTCGTTGAATGAGGCTGTATTTATAGATTTCCTAGCTGTAGAAATGCATAGGGAAAGCTTTGAGAGGCTTGGATTCAATCTGGAGAATTGAATGGTGAGAGATTGAGGAGATTGAGAGAAAGATGGAGATTGTCTCTACCCATGAAAATGCCAGGCAAGAGAAGAGGAAGGATTGATGGAGGAGGATTGAGAGATCAAATTCCAAATTTGTCTCCAATTTGTCTCCAAAACTTCCTGTGAAGTTTCAATCAATTAATTTAGACATGATTTTGACATAAATTAGACATGGTTTAGACATAGGATATCTAATTCATTTTTGAGAGAATATAGATGGAATATTCTTTGTGCTTTAATTCAAATATTTTGATCCATTTAAATTAGCAAAAGAGGGATAAATAATTTAATAAAATGAACTATAGTATAGTTGTTTATTAAATTAAACAGAAGAATATGGTAATTAATTAATAAAGTGTTTTTTCTTTATTTAATTAATTTAAGATGGATGTGATAGATTGAAATAGGGATTTGATAATTAAATTGAACAAAATATTTAATTTTGTTTATTTAATTAAGACAAGATTTAGAAGAATTATGAAGAATGTGAATGTGAACTATATTAAATAAATATTTCTATTTATTCAATAGTAGAGGAAATTAGGATAATTAATTAAATAATTCATATTTAATTAATCGAATGCTCCAGACCAATTTTAGGTGTATACATTTTGCCCCTCTTCGAAGTGATGTGTTTACATGTTGCTTCAAAGAAAATTTTGTTGCTACTGCCAAGATCGATGATATATAAAAAATAATTTCGTATGCCCCAGACATGCCCCAGATTTTGATTTTCAAATGATTTGATGACAATATGCCCCCTTGGAAGATAAATTAATGATGTTATGATTTTTAGAATTTTTCAAAAATTTGATGATTTTTCCGTGTTTTGATGATGTTTGAATAATAAATTAATTTATCTCCCAAAAAATGATGAAGAAAAGAGCCCTTAGATGAGTTTTAATTAATTTCATGGATAAAATTAATCAAAATGTAATAAAATCCACCAAAAATACCTTTTCAAAATTTATAAATAGTGCAAAAGGTCATTTTCAAAGTCATTTGTGCTTTTTGAATTCAGAAATCCTAGTGATAAAGACTTTTCTGCCAGTTGGAGCGAGATGCCAATCCCCTACCACACACACCAATTTGAGTGCGTTCAACATCATCGATGGCCGCCTGCATATGGACCTCCGGTATGTACCCCTCGACATCCTCGTAATTCGTACATTTCTATTTTTTATGCTTTTTAGCCTCTAGGCGTGTCTAGGTCAGTTTTAGCGCTTTCAAGCCGCGCTGTAGTGCTTACATTCCAATGTAGTGCTTCTAGTAGGTATTGTAGCACTTTGAGTTTTAGAGCTTGCATTAAAAACTCTAGTGCTTCCATGTTGTAATGTAGCACTTTTGGTGATGTAGCGCTTAGGAGTCAAAAATTAGCGCTTTGATGCTGAATTTTAGTGCTTTGAGACTTTCAACACTTTGAATCGGTGGATTAGTGCTTCCAGGGTCTATTCTAGCGCTTCTGGTAAAGCAGCGCTTTGACGGCCTGTTGTAGCACTTAGATGCAAAAACGGAGTGCTTCGGGACTTTTAGCACTTCGGAAGCATGTTTTAGCGCTTTGGGTCCCTGATTTAGCATTTTTTGCTGATAAAGTAGCGCTTTTGGGATTTAGCTCTTTGAAAGCCTATTTTAGCGCTTCCATGTCAGAATTGAAGATTTTGACTTAGTGAACCTTGATTTCGTCAATTTTGATCATGTCCATTCTTCTGATTGGTATGATTGGCAATCCACATACTTGATGTTGGATTTGATGATTTAAATAAGACTAACTCTCATGATAGGTGAGAATAAATCCTATTTATTGATGATCCTCATGATAGGTGAGGAAATGATTCAATATCTGATAAATCTCATGATAGGCAAGATCTAGATAATTTTTTGATGAACCTTATGATAGGTGAGGTTTGTTGATGATTTGAGAATCTCATGATAGGTGAGGTTTGACGTTCACCTATGAATTTTGATCAAAAATTCATACCAAAGCATTTGGAATAGACTTGATAGTAGAATGACTTGTGATCTCTTGACATAGTTCATTGATTGTAGATTTTTTTGTTTTGATTATAGGAGGATCTGGGTACTCTCTAGATGCGAGAGAGATTTCCTCAGACTACAAACTTGATACCTCATCTGAAACCAGATGAGCTTCAGGTGATAGGCCATTGTGGCCTTACGAGTTTGCTTGATATGCCCCAGATTAGGATTAATCGGGGTTTGTTGACCACATTGGCTGAGAGGTGGAATAGTGACCACAATAACTTTCATCTACCCACCGATGAGATGACAGTCACACTAGAGGATGTGTGGCGTATATTGCGCATTTCGTTCATGGGGGAGATTTTTACATATGATTCTCATGGGACCAGCAGTAGAGATGCTCTCCGCAGAGTTTTTTAGGATCAAGACATAGCGGGTCCGAGCATTCGATGGCAGAGGATTGCAAATTCCTATGTGACACTACCAACAATACTAGTTGGATTCATTGGAGGTTTCCTTTGCCCTAATCGCAGGTCAAAGGGATTCCTCGTCAGCTGGGGTAGGACTCTAAAGAGCATGATGGTACATGGTACCAGATATGCATGGGGGATGTGCATGCTAGCACATCTTTATCATGATCTGCACTCGGTTGTGTATGTAGATGCACATAGTTTATCTGTAGGGATGACCTTGTTACAGGTGTGGGCTTGGGAGCATTTTTCTATTTGTCGACCATTTCCAATTGTAGACAGACCAGCTGGTAGACCGTATGTTTTCCGATACAGTGGTCGATTCACACAGGCCTAGATGGGAAAGTTAGAGCATTGGAGACAGGTGTTTGATGACACTGAGATAGTTATCTGGTGTCCATACCTTGACTGCGAGGAGTGGGATGAGGATGGTGCAGTGTTGGGGTTCTTTTGTGATTCTATGTACCTCATCGGTCGGACTCCCTTTGTATTAGAGAGATTCTTGCTTCGTCGGGTATATAGATAGTACAAAATTGTTTAGTGCATGCCACAAGGAGTAGCCCACTATGCATGACGATAGATGGATATACCTGATTGGGGTCCTACACTGTCATATGATGTTCTTGTAGAGGGGTATAGAGCATTACAACCATCTCCTTGGGACATGCAGAGAGATATCTTTGAGGTAGCTATGATAGAGGAGTACGCAACCTTCTTGGCCTTGGTCCCCCATCCTCGTATTACTATCCCTGATGAGCCAGCACCTTTACCTGTAGAGGGGGATGTAGTCGAGGGGGATGTAGATAGTGGGGGTGGAGAGGATTCTTCATCAGGTCGTAGTTTAGGGAGTAGTGGGAGCTCTGACAGCAGTAGTGATGATAGTGATGGTGGCAGTGAAGGAGACAGAGGGGTAGGGCTAGGCATCAGCAGTGCTCCTTCTTCTAGCAGGCCTCGCAAGAGGCAAGCAGTGACAGTGCCTACAATAAGGCAGCAGAGGCAGATAGCTCAGCTTCAGGAATAGGTTCAGAATTTATAGGGGCAGTTGGTACAGGCTCGGGGTATGCTTGTGCAGACTCAGACATAGATGTAGGCCCAGGCACAAGCTCATGCACAGGCCTTAACATAGGTACAGGGGCAGTTAGCCGCCATGCAAACACAAGTTGATACCCTGATAGCTGAGCAAGACAGTGCTCAACAAATTTCTGAGAGAGCATAAGAGACAACGGATACTCTTTAGAGATTGGCTGATGGCACCTCTATAGGTGATTATATGAGAGAGGTTTTGCATGTTGGCCGAGAGGCAGAGTTCTACAGAGTTCGATATCATGATGCAATGTCTGCCGAGCACTAAGTCAGTTATGCCCCGTCGAGATCTGGGTGGACACATACACAGACAGTCAGTGAGGGGGTGACATAGCCTCCACGCAGAGATTCCAGAGATCTGGGTCCTTCTGGGGGTGGTGGTGGTATAGGTCCCATTAGGCCTGCTCATTCTGGCAGTAGTAGGTTGTAGATGCCATTGTGATCCTCTATGATGTATATTATGATTGTAGCTCATTGTTGATTATGTATTTTGTAGACCAAACTTCATTGTATACTTGACATTTGTGATATATATATATGAGATGCAATTGATGTGATATGACGATGGCTTTATGATTCTTATGTGATGGATACTTGTATTATATGATTTTGTGATGATTTATATCTAAATGTGATTATGTATATGAATGATTATTTATTTTAATGCAATGATGCAACAATAAATGCATGTGTAGAATATGATATATGGATAAATGATGTGATGTGATAGTATGTTGGATGGTTGGATAAATGCTTTTTATTTTATGAAATGATCTTATGATGAATTATCTTTGATGGGTGTAATATTAAGAATGACATGATTTCATTTATTAAATGTATGGATGGTAAATGATGTACACATATGATGTTGGTAGATGATAATGTAATGAATGATGTTATGGTAAAATGAAACAAGATGTACTTATGGTACAATTTAATTCATAGTTTATTTGATGTATGTATTAATGATGAAATGATGATACTAAATGATGCAATGATAACTTTTACATGTTTTTGATGATATTTAGATTTTATGTCAAGTATACTCAGTCTTATTTATAGATTAGATAATCATTGATTGGAATCCTTTATGCAAAAAATACTCTGCAGGTAATGAATGATGATGAATGCAATCTAATTTAATCATGCAATGATATGCAAAATAGATGTCATTTTAATAGTCTTTTTGTGCTCAGTATCATCATAGAGCTTTATTGAATGTTGAAAGTAAATACAAGCGTTAATGGTATGTTTCAGACCAATGATGACCTGAGTATTACTTTCATGATTTTTGATATTGCAATCGAACACAAGCATCGAAGTATAATTGAACCGAGATGACCTGAGCATTTATTGCGTAAAATAGGTAGAGATAATCATTTGAGTGTGTAAATTATGAATGCCATCGGTGATACATTTGCATAGCACATCCCTCGACAATTCACACGTTTATATGATTATCATATAGATAGCAGACAATAAAAAATATCATTCTTTTTCCTTGTTCCTCTAGTTCAAAACATCATCAAGTTACTCTAAAGAAATGATAATCAAAAAGTACATTATATCCATTGTTTACTTAGACTATTTCATTCATTATTCACATTTTAGATCATGCATCCTGATTTTGACATGTTTTTGGATTTTTGAGATTTTGACAAAAAACCTAACCTAGTAACCTATCTTAGGGGTCTCGGGGGCTGATTTAAGATTAGCCTTGCCTACGTTACACACACAAAGACCACGTAGTTCGATTGACACAAACCTATGTTTTTGGATTTTTACTTTTTAGATTTTCCCTTTTGACATGCTTTTGGATATTCGATACGATATGGATGGTTGATGCTCTTCTGATGATGATTGATATTGTGCTTTGATTTTGTTTTTGGTTTTATGCCATACTATCATGTTCCCAGATTGGTGAAATGGATATATTTGTATTGTCCCTAATGTTATCCAGATGTTGCCCCCAAGCTATAGAGTGATATGTTGACTATTTGAAAATGATTTTGATATGGATGCAACGATGGCTAGATGAATGATATGATATGAAATGATACTAACTGCCAAACTAATGATCCTGATATATATCCAGATAGATGGGAAAGTTGATCTTAGAATCACATACAACACCTATTTCCAGGTTTTTACCACATGCTTTGATTACATCTGTTGCGTTTTTTTTTTGTATTTTTCTCATTTTTCCATTTTTCCTTCTTTTATTGTATTTTCTATTATTATTTTTATTATTTTTTGTATTTTCATGTTTGCCAAGATGCCTGTTTGCCAGGTTTTCACCAAGGAAACAATTTTCAGTAGTTTGCCCCGTGCACTAGGAGATTTTAAGCATAGAATTTTCTGAGATGAATACTGTTGATAGTTTCATCAAACAAATCCCCTTCTGATGTTGATAGCTGATATGCTCCTGATCCATACACTGATATGATGACAAATGAACCAAGCCAGTTAGGCTCAAATTTTCCTTTCTTTTCTTTGTCTTGCTAATTCCTAGGGTTTTCCTTTAACACTAAGTCACCAACCTAAAAGACCCTCGGTTTTCCCTGTGATTGTAACTTCTTGACATCCTCTATTGATAAGCTGTTAGATGATTAATAGCTTGTTGACGACACTCATCCAGCAATTCCAGTTCCTACAATCTAGATACTCTTTAGTCTTCATCTGAAATGATACCTCTGAGTGATACACAAAGGGATGGAATTTCAACTTCAATGGGCAATATGGATTATGATCCATATATCAAAGCAAACGGTGTAGCTCCTATTGGTGTTCTGATGCTTGTTCTATAGGCCCATAGTGTAGGGTTTAGTTGAACATTCCAATCACGCCCAACATCATTAACAGTCTTTTTGAGAATTTTGAGTATGGTCTTATTTGAGGCCTCTGCTTGGCCATTCCCTTGTGGATAGTACGGTGTTGAAAACCGATGTTGAATATGAAACTTATCACATAGCTCCTTGACATCTTGATTTTTGAAAGGTCATCCATTATCAGTGATAATGGATTGAGGAAATCCATACTGACATATGATGTAATTCAAAATGAAAGATGAAATCTACTTCCCAATTATTGTAGTAAGAGGTACTACTTCAATCCACTTTGTGAAATATTCAATAGCTCTTATAATGAACTTGTGTCCATTAGATGAAGATGGATTAATTTTCCCTACTAGATCAAAACCCCAATGACAAAAAGGCCATGTTGATGTGAAGGGATGCAGTTCTTGTGCTGGTGCATGAATCAAATTACTATGAACTTGGCATTTTTGACATTTCTTGACAAATTTATATGATTCTTTCTCCATGCATGGCCAATAATATCCCAAATGGAGGATTTTCTTAGCTAGAGTTATTCCACTCGAGTGAGTACCACAAATACCCTTGTGAACTTCTCGTAGGGCCATTTCAGATTCGTTGTGTTCTAGACATCGGAGTAGGGTACCATCAAGACCTCGACGATAAAGGACATCTGTGATTAATGTATTTCGGGTAGATTGGTGGATAAAGTTTCATTTTTGGTTCCTAGAAAGATATGGAGGAAGAATATCATCTTTCAGGTAAGCATAGGTTTTTTTGTAGATGGAGGGTTCAGTGGTTTCTAGATGGCATATGGTAGCGGATTCTGATTGATAATGGGAAGGAAAAGATACTTGTTCTACCATAAACTCATAATAAACACACTTCTCAGGCAATTGTAGTAATGAAGCAATTGTAGCCATAGTGTCTGCAGCTTTATTCTCTGCTCTTAGAATCTGATCAAACTTGATATTGACAAAGGACTATTTTAGATTATCTATTTGCTGCTTGTAAGGCATCAATTTTTCATCCTTTGTTTGATACTCATTATTTACTTGGTAAATAACCAATTGAGAGTCCCCATATACCTGTAAATCCATGATTTTCCAGTGAATTGCTATTTTGACCCCAATAATCAATGCTTCATACTCTACCACATTGTTTGTACACTGAAACATGAGTCTATATGATTTTGGAATTGTGTGTTCCTAGGGGGAGATGAACAAGATCCCTACTCCTGATCCTTGTTGTGTATATGATCCATCAAAATATAGTATCCATTGTTGGGACATTGCTGTCATAATGTATGCATTTGGAAATTCCATTATCATTGGGTGATCATCTAGTAGAGGAGCTTCAACTAGCTGTTCAGTGATTTTTTGTCCCTTGATTTCCTTTCTTTTGACATATTGAATGTCAAGTTCACTTAGGCGCATAACCCATTTCGCCAGTCTACCTGTTAAGGCAACTTTACTTAATAGATACTTCAAAGGGTCGATCTTTGCAATTAACCTGATTGTATGAGCCAGCATGTAGTGTCTCAACTATTGAGTAGCAAACACCACTACTAAGCAATACTTTTCTATGAATTTATAGTTTATTTCATAGCCATTTAAAGTTCTACTGATGTAGTAGATGGCACGTTCTTTCCCTTCATTATCCTCTTATGCTAAAAGTGCCCCGAATGAGATATCTGTTGTAGCAATATACAGTATGAGTGGCCTTCCTTCTGTTGGTGACATGAGATATTGCTTGATTTGATTGAATGTTGTCTCACACCTCTCATCCCATTTAAAAATAATGTTTTTGTGCAATAGATGATTGAAAGGATGACTTTTATCCGCCAGCTGAGAGATGAATCATCTGATTGATTGAAGCCTTCCCTATACTGATCAAAGTTGACTTATGTTCCTATGAGGTGGCATTTCCATGATTGCTTTGAATTTTTCTAGATACACTTCTATACCCTTTTTCGAGACAATGTAGCCTAACAATTTTGTGGATGTAACCCCGAAGACACATTTCTTAGGGTTTAACCTGACATTGAATTTCTCCATGCGTGTGAAGATTCTATCTAAGATATGCAGATGTCCTTCCCTAGTAGTAGTTTTTACCAAGATGTCATCCATGTAATCCTCCATGAAGGTGTGCATCATATCATGGAATATTGTTGTCATTGCTCTTTGATAAGTGGCTCCTACGTTCTTTATACCAAATGGCATGACATTCCAGCAAAAGGTTCCCCATGGGCATGTGAAATTTGTCTTTTCTTGATCTTCTAGAGCTATTTTTATCTGATTGTATCCTGAGAAACCATCCATGATTGAAAACATGGCATGCCCAGCTATCAAGTCCACAATGATGTCTATGTTTGGTAGTGGAAAATCATCTTTCGGACATGCTTTATTCAGGTACCTAAAATCTACACATATTCTGATACTATTGTCTGGTTTTGAAATAGGTACAAGATTTGATGTCCATTCAGCATAATCTATAGACTGTATGAATCCAGCATCCAATAATTTCTTTAGCTCTATTTTGACCATCAATGCAATGTGAGGATGCATTTTTTGTAATTTTTGCTTGACAGGCTTGATTCCTACGGGAAGAGATAAGTGATGCATAAGCAGATTTGAGTCTAAACCTGGCATATCAGAATATGACCAAGCGAAGCTGATGCTTCTTTGTTTGAAGAATTGGATGAATACTATTCTTTCCTATTCTATCATAGATTCTGCCAGATGTAAGATTTGTGCTTTGTCTCCAATGCCAATATTCACAAACTGTGTTGGTTCTACTAGGACTGATGATATTTCATGATAGTGTTTTGGAAGAGTGTCAAACCCTCCATCCTTTAGTGCCTCGGAAAGGTTTTCACTATTTGATGTGTTCTTTATTTTTACTTTTTCCAGATCTAATGCTGCCATTTAACAGTTTTCACCATTAGATCTATTTTCCCTATTGTTATTTTTGCAACTGGAAGATTTGATACCCTCCTTCTGAGTTGTGGTGTTATGAGTATTATAGTCAGAAGTTGTATCGGATTTGGCATGGCATAGGAATTTTATGATGGCATCATCATTTGTAAATATTGGTATATCCAAAGGTTCAATCGGTTCCCAGTCAATGAGTTCTGGATGGATTAATGGCATGGTATCATCAGATTGATTTAGATCAATGGAAGTAAGGGTGAGGACATGAATATCATCATAATTGTCATTTGGGATATCGAGATCCATGATGGTACCCTCTTTGAAATCATCTAGTTCACTCAAATTTTCTTCATCCTCACTCGAGTCATCGATATTTAGTGAACTCGCAACGAATGGTCTAGACCCAGAGCCTTTGCCCTCCTCACGTGTAGGTGCATACTTGTTAATCACATCGACTGGAATATCAATGAAAAGTAGATCACAAGGTAATGCCCACTCATATTCATTTGAGTATGTTTTAGAACCATCTCTAAAGTGAAGGATATTTTCTACAACTGTCTTTGTTAGCTCATGCTTCTCTTCTTCAGAGTATCCTAGTCCTGGATTTTGTTTTGTGTGGAGAGTGAGAGGTTTGATAAGTTCTGTAATTCCTTCCTTTCTTAATCCCACAAGTCCTTGTCCTTCATAACCCATCTTTTCAAGAATAGCCTTTCCTTTTCCATACATGTCTATGTTGATGTTAACATTTTTTATACCCATCTCTGATGTTGATGGTTCTTCATCCTTCTATAGCCAATCCAACATTGCTTTGTTGTCCATTTATTTTGCTATGGTTCTGGATTTTACAAATGTTTCTTGAAGAGTTGTGCCAGGTAAAGATGTTGGAGGTTTGATCATTGATGGTTGACCATATTTCCTAGGAGATGGCATTAACTATGATAAGTTAAGTGATTTCTCCATTGAGTATTGTCCCATTCCTTTATCTGTCAACTGAACTTTCTTTTGAAATTTGTCTGATAGAGAAGTTTGTGTATCCAGATTGTTTGTTTCAACATGACTTGTTTCTTTTTCTTTACTTTTCTTCTCTACCCACTTGGTAGTGATACTCAGACATTGTTCTTCCTTTGATGTCTGTGAACTTGAAGCTTCCCTATTGTGAGGGACAAATTTTTCTTGAGATACTCTCAAAGTGTCACAATGTTGTGGATGATTATAATCAGTAGCTATAGTCACTTCTTGTCCGTTTACTGGAAACTTTAGGCATTGATGGTATGTAGAAGGTATGGCCTACATTTCATGAATCCAGGGTCATCCTAAGAGTATGTTGTATGTCAACTCTCTTTCCAACACTTGACATGCTATATGCTTGATCATGGGTCCCACTTGAAAGGGTAATACAATTAAACCTTGGGACGATCTTTCTTCCTCATCATATGCTTTGATGGTCATTTTCCTTCAAGCATCAATAGCGTCATCGGAATATCCTAGTGCATAGACTAATTTGAGGGTGCAAATGTTCAAACCAGCTCCCCCATCTATTAGAACTCTCTTAACGCGATGATTATGGATACATACTTCGATATGCAGTGTTGTGTTATGCGGATGGTTTAATGAGACATCATCATGTTCAGAGAATGATAGACAATGTGGGGTAGTCAGGTGTCCCACCATAGCTTGGAATTGACAAACATCTAGATTCTTTGGTATGGTTGTGGCAACTAATGCTTGTTCGAGAACTTCTTTATGTGATGGTGACAACTTAAGGAGTTCCAGTATCAATATTTGTGTGGGGATATTTTTCAATTGATCGATAATATTATAATGAGATTGAGGTGTAACCACACATTGAGATCCCACTCCTTTTAATATTACCTTGGCTTGCCCCCTAGTCATGACGTTTGCCGGTTGATGTTCTTGATTCTCTTAGGGGATGTTTTGCATTTGATTGATAACATCATAATGTGATGGAGGTGGAACTACATGTGTGGAGCCAATTCCTTTTAACATTACCTTGGATTGTCCCCTAGTTAACACATTGGCTGGTTGATGTTCTTGATTTTCTCTGATTTTTAAGACATTTATTTGGTTATCAGAGTTTTGCATGCTTGGGAGTAAATCCAAAGAGGTAATGTTGTTGGTTTCATTCTCATCAATGTTATCATTAACCGTATGATCATGTTTGAATTCAGATAGACACAGGATTGTTGTGTCATAGACATGATTGGCTTTCTTTCCTTTACCATTTGAGGATGATGCACCTTTGTCATAATTGGGAAAAGGATCTTTGAAGGTTGAATGATCATTGTTATTTTGAGGTCCTTCCACATACACTTTGTTGTTGTCCACCAAATCTTGTACTGCATGCTTCAACTCCATACAGTCATTGGTTTTGTGACCCTTGTTGTTATGAAAATTGCAGTAATCAACGTCATTCCACCATGATGGTTTGACTTTTGGGTCCCAGAACCTAGTTTCCCATGCCATGAGAAGGCCTCTGGTAACTAGTTCCTTCATTGTTGATTCCATTGATTGACCCAAAGGTGTGAACCTTCGCCGATTTGACGGTTTTTGATACGACTGTGGTTTTATGATTTCATTACTTTGTATGGTATTTGTCTTGACATTTTGCTCGTTGTTTTGATTTTTTGATGTGGATGCGGTCAAGTTCAAGACTAGTTTGACGTTTTGGGGATCATTCATCGTTTCACTTGTGTTTTGATTCTTTTGCCAAAATTTTGGCTTTTCACCGCTTGAGTATTGATTTGAGGAGTTACTTGTGTTTGTTTTATCATTAAAATGTTTGATAACTCCTCTCTTGACTAACACCTCTTTGATTTTAAGACCATTTTCGATGACTTTCTCAAATGTTGGAGGACATTGTAGTTCCAATCTATAACTCATTTCTTCTGTCAAGTTTTCAATGAATAACTCCATCTTTTCCTCTTCCGGAATTGATCTAGGATATCTAGCGAACAAGTGTCGCCATCTTTGGAGAAAAGACAAGAATGTTTCCCCCTTGTTTTGCTTTAGATTATAAAGATCCTTGATTGTTGCATCGTGTTGGATGTTGAAAGAGTATTGGGAGATAAATCTATTGACGAGTTCCTCAAAAGTTCTAATACCGAGTTTTAACTTTGAAAACCACTCCATGCATGATCCTCCCAAAATTATTGGGAATAGTCACATTAAATATGTCTCTTCTTGTGAAAACTCAAGAATTATCATTTTGAATTCTCTGATGTGATCAATTGGATCCATTCTTCCATTATACTTAGCGTATTTTGGGATCTCACAATGTCTTGGAAAAGGTATCAAGCCAACCGTTGCATCGAAGGGATAAGGACAATTGTCCTGTATCGCATATCTCTTGGTAGTCCCTTGCGTCATATCTTGTATTTTCTGTTGTAACAGTTGCATTTGATATGTTAAAGCGGTGATTGGATCTATCATTTGTGTTGGTTGTAAAATTTCAGCCTCACTTGTGGTAGGTGCTTCCTTTAGATGGTTTACATCAAAGTCTTTGGGAAGTTTGGCACCTGATTCAACCAACATCAAAAGATATTTCTCCATATCTTGTTCTAGAATCTTTTCCATAAATATATGGAACTTGGGATCTTGTTGAGCTGCTTGGATGTCCTCTGGAGTTATTTCATTTTTATCGTTTCGGTTCAAGTTGTTCCAAGGATTTTCTTCTGCCATTTCTTATGAGTTTAAAATTTCTTGCTCTAAGAATCTATGTTTTTGGGACCTAGTGAAGATTGGCATACAAATTGTTCCCCTTTCTTCCGAAATGTTGATCTTATGTGCGAGATAGTGTCAATTGAACCTTTTTAAATAAAGTCGAATAAGATGACCTATCTTATTGATGAGACAATATTTAAAAAGTTAATCGCTATTCTTTGTTTCGTGATGAAGGATGATAGTATCCTGATAATGAAACTTTAGTGTAGTAATTGATTGTGTATTTGATTTTGACACTTGTAATTTGCAAGATCTTGTTTTAGTTGATAAGTTAGAAATTTGTATAAACCTTTTTGACTTCGGTTCTTAGACAGTGATTCTGATAAGAAGAAATTTTATTCTGATGAAAAATGTGTATAAAATAATAGATTGATGGACTGGTAAAAATCTTGAAGTCTCTGTTTTAAAAGCACTAAAACAGAGGCCAGAAGCGCTATTTCTCGGAAGCATTGGAATAGAGTCCAGAAGCACTGAAATAGATGACCAAAGCACTGAAACAGTGCTTGGAAGTGCTGTAGAATTTGATGAAAGCGCTATTCTACTGAAAGCGCCGAAACATAACCCGAAAGTGTTGTAAAATTTGACAGAAGCGCTACTTTACCGAAAGCGCTAAAATATAGACCTAAAGTGTTGAAACAATGCCCAAAAGTGCTATTTACTAGAAGCGCTAAAATAGTGACCAGAAGCACTGAAATAATTTTCCAAAACGCTTAAAACAGAAGTTTAATTTTCTCTATTGTAGAATTTGGTCTGGCCTTGTGGCATATTGTATCAGGGACTGCAGAACATATGAAGGATGAATCCATTGACTATGGTTGTGGAATTAAGTGAGAGCTCTTCTTTGAAAGAAGACTCCTGAATAGAGCGGTTCTACTGCATAATCTAAAGAGTGACCCCTAGAAAAATCGTGATATCGGTGAATGAATGTTCTATGCTGTAAGAAGAGTTTCCGATTTTGATATAGAAAATGTTGTTTTCTCAATTTATTTCTATAACCGAGAGGTTGCTTGGGCCTTGTAACCTTGATTTTTCTCTTAAAAAACGTGGTGGACTTCCACTTTCGCAGCATGGATTTTCTAATTTGTTTTGACTTGACATTTTTAGGATGATCCTTAATCTGATTTAAATGAATTTGTGAAAACACGGCAAGCAATTTTGAATAAGTGTTTTTAAAACTGAAAAGATTGTGTATGTTCAAAAAATCATGAATGATCTTTATTGATTTTGACGGGTTGTTTTGACAATTGTACACAAATCAAATAGACTCACACTTAAGGACAAGTAGGTCATCATTATACTCACAGCCGTGTCACCCCCTAGAGGATGCCCATGTTTTTGTCATTGCCAGGTGTGTACTCAAAGTTACAAAAAGTGGATACCGAATCCCTTGAGCAAGCGGTCCTTGGTAATTATATGGTGAGTGTCTTGGGGGTAGATTCTTCCCTCCCCTTGCACCGTGAGTATGACAATGTATAGATAATGACACGATGAGAAACTACTCTATGGTTCATAGATAGGGTTCAGTTCGGTGTGGCAAATAGATAAACTCCCTCAAGAGACCTCCCAATCTTTAGAACAAAGATTTTGGGGATGGTTATCTTGCTCACTACCGTCAAGTTGGACTTTCATCAACAGCTTGCATTTTTACTATAGTGGGTTGGATAGCCTGGCTTTGGTTGTTCCCACTTAGGTTGTTCCCATAGGGTGAGTACTTTTTCCCACTATGGCAAGCCTGCTAAAGGATTTAATAAAGCATAAATGACATGAAGTAAATGTGAATCTGGCACTTTGGTCACCCAGTTAAGGGGAGAGCATAAGCCTAATCACCACAAGCACAACATATAAGTTTGTCTTGTTTTTAAAACCCCAAAATGAAATTTTCTAATCTATGTGAAGGTGTTGCTTCATAGAAATCATGATGTTCTTATTAACTTCTACTAT
This sequence comes from Sequoiadendron giganteum, assembly GCA_007115665.2. Taxonomy (NCBI): domain Eukaryota; kingdom Viridiplantae; phylum Streptophyta; class Pinopsida; order Cupressales; family Cupressaceae; genus Sequoiadendron; species Sequoiadendron giganteum. Next base: position 467,288,607 of record CM021104.1, on the reverse strand, counting down.
AAGAATGTGATGACTATCCTAGGATTGATAAATTTCTAAAAAAAAAACAAGAAAGTGACTATCCTAGGATTGATATATTTTAGGAACTTTGAAGTGACTATCCTAGATTGATCAATTTTAGTCCAACTATGAAAAAAAAATTTAAAATCTGGCTGCAGATGCATCGGATCCAAACCGATTTTTACAAAAGCATTGGAATATTGCATCAAAGCACTAAAACAATTACCTGATGTGCTAAAACCCGAAAGCGCCAAAACAGGAACCCAAAGTGTTGAAGTTTGACCTAGAAGCGCTAAATCACCCGATATGCTAAACTAGTGACCAAAAGCGCTGAAATAGTGATCGGAAGCGCTAAAACAATGACCAGAAGTGCTAAAACTTTTAACGGAAGTGCTACAAGAAAAAAATGTCGAGAACCTGCATGACACTTTCCAAAAAATTGACAATTTTGATAAAATTGGGGTTAATGCCCCATGGTGGGCGCCAAATTGTAAGCGTGTAATATGTGAATAAGATTAAAACACTTCTTAATACGACATTACATCAAAGATTAATCTAATTGAACTAATTCAAAATAGTAATCCATCGAAAGTGTCATATTGCTCTTTATCTCCAAAGATTTATTAAATCTAAATTGCTCTCAAATTGTTTAAGCAAATAAGACTATTAAAATGACAATTCAAAGAATGAGATACTACTAATACAATACTAAATGATTAAACTAGCATGATATTGATGTGAAAGAGATAATTGCAGCTACAGGAGGCAGCCATGGTTGAAAACTTGATTGCTTGATGCTTGATGTGTGAATGCTTGATGCTTGATGCTTGAATTCCTACAGAGTAAGAGTGAAAAAGCTTGATTATTTGGATCCTTTTCTTGGTTGAATGAGGTTGTATTTATAGATTTCCTGGCTATAGAAATGCACAGGGAAAGCTTTGAGAGGCTTGGATTCAATCTGGAGAATTGAATGGTGAGAGATTCAGGAGATTGAGAGAAATATGGAGATTGTCTCTACCCATGAAAACACTAGGCAAGAGAAGAGGAAGGATTGATGGAGGAGGATTGAGAGATCAAATTCCAAATTTGTCTCCAAAACTTCTCATGAAGTTTCAATCAATTAATTTAGACATGATTTTGACATAAATTAGACATGGTTTAGACATAGGATATCTAATTCATTTTTGAGAGAATATAGATGGAATATTCTTTGTGCTTTAATTCAAATATTTTGATTTATTTAAATTAGCAAAAGAGGGATAAATAATTTAATAAAACAAACTATAGTATAGTTGTTTATTAAATTAAACAAAAGCATATGGTAATTAATTAGTAAAGTGTTTTGTCTTTATTTAATTAATTTAAGATGGATGTGATAGATTGAAATAGGGATTTGATAATTAAATTGAACAAAATATTTAATTTTGTTTATTTAATTAAGACGAGATTTAGAAGAAATTATGAAGAATATGAATGTGAACTATATTAAATAAATATTTTTATTTATTCGATAGTAGAGGAAATTAGGATAATTAATTAAATAATTCGTATTTAATTAATCGGATGGTCCAGACCAATTTCAGGTGTATACAGTAGCAGTTAAATACAATAGTCCACCAATCATAGATCTATACTTTATCTATTCAGCCTTAGGTGAATCATCATCTTTACCCAATTCAAAACTAGCCACCATAGGAGTACATACCAGTTTGAAACCATCCATCCCAAACTTCTTCAACATCTCTTTTACATACTTAGACTATGAAATAAAAATTCCTCTTTGTTTGATTAATTTGTAGCCCAAGAAATAAATTAATCTCTCCAAACATATAAATTTCAAATTCTTTTTGCATTTCTTCCACAAACATTTTACACACAGTTTCATTTCCTCAAAAAATAAAGTCATCAACATATTCAACCACAATCAATATTTTATCATTTTCATTTGTAAAATATAGATTTCTATTTGTCGTACCTTTTTTGAAACCTTTCTGAATCAAATACCTATCTAACCTTGCATACCAAGCTCTAAGAGATTTCTTCAATCCATATATAGCTTTCTTCAATCTGCACACCATATCTGGTTGATCTGATAATTCAAATCCTTTTGGTTTTTCCATTTAGACCTCTTCTTCTAGCTCACCTTTCAAAAATGCAGACTTGAAATCCATCTGATAGACCTTGAAATATTTATGAGTAGAAAATACTAAGAACATCCTTATATCTTCCATTCTTACCACCAGAGAAAAAATATTCTAAAAATCTATTCCTTCGACTCGTGAATAACCTTTATAGACAAGCCTCACTTTATTTATAAGAAATCCATTCTCATTCAACTTATTTTTGAATACCCACTTTGATCCAATAATGTTTTCATCTTCCAGTCTTGGGAGGAGAGAGAGAGGGGGTGGGACCAATTCCAAAGTTTGATTCTTCTCGATTTGCATAAGTTCTTATTTCATAGATTTCATCCAATTTTCACCTTTACATGCTTCACTTATAGTTTTTGATTCAATCTCAGATAGTAAACATAGATTTACATCATCAACAACAACTCTACTTCTTGTCAATACACCTTTGTCTTATCTCCAATTAGCTAACTTTATGAATGATTATTCTACAAATATCTAGGTCTATTAAGGGACACCACCAAAGCTTGTTCTTCTCTTTCATTATCTTCATTATTCTTTGTTTTCTAATCCTTTTCTTGTTCTTCAACAATTTCTTCAATTCTTACACAATCAGGTTCATCAAATACATATCCATCAATATCAATTGAATTCGTCATTGTTACATCAACATTGACATTTTCACTTTCTACAATCTTTCTATCTTTTATTGAATTTTTTTTAACCTTTTATTTTAGTAGAGTATCCAAGAAAATTGCCTTCATCATTTCTTGCATCAAACTTTCCCAAAGTTCCTTCATCTATTTTAATATAACAATAGGAATTCTTCCATACCATAGCTCATAAGGAGCCTTTGTAAGGTTTTCTCTTTCTTGAACTCGATTGAATATATAAACAATCGTATGAATAGATTATCTCTAGTAGACTTCCAGTAAACCAACCTCAATAATCATTGATCTAGTGGCCTCTTGAACTATTTTGTTCTTTCTTTCAACAAATCCATTCTTCTAAGGAGTTATTTGAGTAGATAATTGTCTCTTTATTCCATGCACTTCACAAAACATATTAAACTCATGGGAGGTGAATTATCCACTTCTGTCAAACCTTAAGCATTTTATCCTCAAATTCACATCATTTCCAACCATAGCCTTGAATGTATTGAATCTATCTAATGCATCTGATTTCTTTGTAAGAAATCAAACCCATGTATATTTAGAATAATCATAAATCAAAAGAATAAAGTACCTTTAACCTTGTAGACTTCTCACTCTTGTAGGATCATAAAGGTCTATATGAATGAAATCTAATATTCCAATAGTAGATTGTTCCTTTGATTTGTAATGGCTTCTTCCTTTCTTTCCAAACTAAAAAATCTTGCAAATATCATTAACAAGATGTGATAATCCTTGGTAAATCTCTCATGACCTAAACTACACTAATCCTCACCAAGTTATCAAAATTCACGTGACACATTCTCTAATGCCACAACCAACTGTCATTAATCTGAGTCATAAAGCATCTTCCATTAGTAGCCTTATGTTGATAGATATTTCCTTTAGATTTATTTCCTACAACAATCACTTTTTTGGATCCTTTCTAGATCTCACATCTCTCATCCTCAAATACAAGATTATATCCTTTACTGCAAATTTTTCCAACACTTAAGATATTATTCCTTAAAACTTTAGCATAATAAACATCATCGGTATTATGCTTGCCATCAAAACTTACTAAACCTATCTCATATATTTTAGCCCCAGTATCATCTCCAAACATAACCAAGCCTCCATCATATTTCTCAAGTTTAAAAAAATTACTCTTATCACCAATCATGTGATGTGAACAACCACTATCAACAACCCAATAATTATTTTATTTTTTATAATGTAGGGTAGAGATTATAGTACCTTTATTTTCTCTTTCTCTAGAGGGCATTCCTTCACTTGTTTTTCAAAATTAGCAGAATTAGGTTCATCCTTTATAGCAAAGAACAAGAATTTAGTGTCATCAAGATCCTCATAATCAAAATATTCATCAGATATACTAAAATTATCAAACACATAATATGCTTTGTTGATTTTCTTACCTTTCTTTTCTTTCTCATACCTTTGTTTATTCCTCTTAGCTCTTTTCAGACACTTTATAGCATAATGACCTATCTCTCCACAACTAAAGCATTTAAAGGGTAACTTGCCTTCATACTTGTTAGAGCCTTTCCTCATCCTTCTCAAAAAGTTAGATTCCACTTTTGATGAGGGTACTCCCCTTACAATCTAAAACTCACAAAAAAAATAGATAATGGCACAAATAGGATGCAAGAAGGAAATAAAATAGTTTTTATTATCACTGAAATGAAAATGAAATTACAGCATTATATTTTCCATCACATGGGATTTTCTAATTATATAAATCTGAAAATCTACAAATTGGAGCCACCAACTATGTTTCTCTCCCTCTCTCGATAGCCCCCCTTTCAAATGATTTATTTGGAAGGTGTAACCACCCTAGAATCTTTTGGAAAGTGTAACTTCCTCAAGAAGATATTTTGAAATTTTATTAATTTTGGTAGTACAGCTTCATGGGGTTATAACTTTTGATCTCACCATCATATTTCCTATTATAATACCTTTTCAAAAATCTCTCAAGAAATGGTTCCATAAAGTAAGGCCTAAAGGCCAACGAATTTTAAATTCCACCAATTTTCAGGCCCATTCGGAGCTTGTAAGTGCCTCAAAATTGACTCCGAAGATTTTACTAGGATTTTTTAAAATTGAAATTTTAATCTCTTAAATGAAAAATGGTATTGAAGTGATTTCTTTTCCATTGGCTTCAATTTACCATTATGGAGGTCTATGTAATATTTTGAGTCCAATCATGCATAAATGCAAACTTACTAAAATATTAACCCTACCAAATTTAGCCCTTATTGAAAAGAAAAAACACTTTTTTTGGGTGATGTAAGATTTCTCTTACACCCTAGATGCTCTTACATCAGGAGTTAAGAGGGAAACCAAGATTGTTAACCTTAGACTCAGATAACCATGATAAGTCTTCAACATGCCTTCCCCTCCATTTCACCAAGTACTTTGCATATTTCTTGTTTCTTGTGCTTCTTCCCACATGGCTATCCAAAATTTCCTCTATCTCCTCATTTTATGAAGTAGGTGCTAGAATATTCCACTATGCCTCTATTATTTCTTCATCAGTTCCTCCCTCATGGTATTGTATTAAAACTAAAATTTCAAACATAGGTGAGATGTGAATTCCATCAGGCAACTCTACCTCATATGCATTTCCTGAACCATGTTTCTTTAGTATCTTGCATGGTCCAAACTTCTTCATCTTTAAATTTTTGTATGTACCAGCTAGAAACCTTTCCTTTCACAAATGAACCATGACTTCATCTCCCACCTGAAACTCCTTATAACTCATTTTCTGATCTTCCTTAGCCTTATATTGAAAGTTCATATTATTGATATGCTTCTTCACCTTGTCATGCAAAATCTTCAACCTCAACACTACTTTTCTCTCCTATATCCATCTTTATCAGTTTAGAAGCATTCCTTAGACTACTCCCATATGCAATCTAGAATGGTGATTTACCAATTCTCCTGTTGACAAAATTTTTATAAGAAAATTTCTCCTGTGGTAAAATTAAATCCCTTCCCTTTGGTTTATCTCCCACTAAGCACCTTAGTAGGTTTCCCAAACTCCTATTGACCACCTCCATTTTTCCATCAGTATGTAGATGGTGTGTAGAACTAAACTTCAAATCTGTCTTCAACTTCTTCCATAATATTCTCCTGAAATAACCAAAAAAATTGGTATCTATGTCTAAAACTATACTCTTCGGTAGACCATGTAGTCTCACCACCTCTCTGCAAAAAATCTGCAATATGAACAAAATCACTAGTCTTATGAAACATAATGAAATGTACCATCTTTGAAAATCTATCCACCACCATAAATATGGAATCATGTCCTCTTTGTGTCCTTGGAAATCCAAGGAAAAAATCCATACTAATTTCCTTTCATGGCCTCTTAGGTACAGGTAATGGCTAATACAATCTAGTATTCTGACTTGTTCCTTTCGCCATCTGACATAATCTAAAACTTTGTACAAAATTATTGACATCTTATTGTAACTATGGCCAATAATAATTCTCACTTCATAGCAATGGTCTTATCTTGACCAAAATGCTCATCCAATCCTCCACTATTATTCTCCTTAATTAGATTATCTCTCATAGAAATCCTTGGAATGCACAATTGGCTTCCTCTAAACAACATCCCAGCTTGGATTAAGAAATCTAACCATCTTGTCCTATCCAATATAATAGGTTCCAAAAAATCCTTCCAAGCTTCTGCAAAGTTTGGATCTTTTGGGTACAAAATCTTGAGTTCATTGAACCCAACAACCTCTATATTCATCTCTATCAAAAAAAATTTCCCTCTACTTAGGGCATCTACAACTCTATTTGACCTTCCACTCCTATGCTTTAAAAAAAAGTGTAACTCTACAAAAACTCAACTTATTTTAAGTTCCTTTGATTTAACTTTCCTTGACTATTGAGATAGTGCAAAGCTTGGTGATCAGTATATAAAAAAAAATATTTTGGCAACAAATAGTGTCTCCATTTCTTCAAATTTTGAAATATAGCATAAAACTCTTGATCGTAGACTGCATATTTCTTCTTTGCATCATTCAAATTCTCACTAAAATAGGCAACATGCCTACCTTCTTGACTCAAAATAGCTCATATGGCAGTGCCACTAGCATCACAATCTACCTGAAAGACCTTATTGAAATCCAAAAGTGACAAAACAAGCTTCTCTATAACTTTATTCTTCAACATATCAAAAAATTTGGCTTCTCTTATAGTCCACTTAAACTCTTTTTTATCTTCCCTCATTGCTTTGGTTAGAGGTACATAAATAATACTGAAATTCTTAATATACTTTCTATAAAAACTTGTTAGACCATGAACTGATCTTACCTTTGTAACACTCCTCAGGTTAGGCCATTCAATGAGAGCTCTCACCTTCTCTGGGTCCATTTTAAGACCTTCTACTAAGACAACAAATCCCAGATACACCAATTCTCTCTTCACAAAGCTACATTTCTTCAAATTAATCAGTAGCTTCTCCTCCCTTAGCTTCTCAAAAACCTTTATGATATGCATCAAAATCTTCTCCAATGTCTTACTAAAAATTAAAATTTCATCCTATAAACCATAACAAACTTACCCAAAAAATATTTCAGTACCCCATTCATGAGCCGCATGAAGGTGTTTGGTGCATTGGTTAGCCCAAAGGGCATGGATAATCACTCATATAAGCCCTCTTTGGTCTTGAATGTTGTATTCCATTCATTTCCTTCTCTACTCCAAATCTAGTGATAGCCACTCTTTAGATCTATCTTTGTGAAGTACTCAACTCCACTCAAATAATCCATGATGTCATCCATCCATGGAAAGGGAAATCTATACTTGATGGTGATCTTATTTATGGATTTGGAATCTATACACATCCACCATTCCACATATTTCTTTGGTTTTAGTACTACAGGTACTGCACATGGACTCAAACGCTCTCTGATCAATCCCTTCCAAAATAATTCTTGCATTTGTTTGCTCAGCTCTTCACTCTCTACTAGATTCATAGAATGAGCTACCTTATTTAGAAAATTGGCTCCAAGAATCAGGTCCATCTAATGACTAATATTTCTTACTAGAGGAAAACCTTTAGGTATGTTATCAAAAATAATAGCTTGAAATGCATTCAAAAAATCTGAAACCTCTATAGGTACCTCATTAGTATCTTCTTTACCAACTCTAGGGATCAATGCAAAACACATATTCCCATGCCTCATACCTTCTAGGAACTTTCTTCCATCAACCAAAAAAATTCTTTCATTACTACATACCTTTTACATTGCCTCTTTCAAGGGCTTCAACTTATGACAAAACCCATCCTTTTTTAAAGAATAGGTGTTGGCATGTCCATGATGTACTACTCATCGATCAAAATGCCATGGTCTACCTAGAAACATATGATAAACATCTATAGGAATAATATCACATAATACCTCATCATGGTAATTTCCAATCTTGAACCTTACCATACATTGTTCATTTTGCAAAGCTTTACGGTCCTTCTACAACCAAGCAATCCAAGATGGATTTGGATGCCTTCTTCTTTCCAACCACAACTTACTAACCATCTCTTCTGAATTTTTTTTATCAATACTACCTCCATCAATAATAGCATTACAAACTTTACCTTTCACACTTGCATCTGGTGCAAAAAAATTCTTCCTTTGAGTTGGCTCTTTCTCCTCATTTAGCATGGATCTTCTAGTAACAAGAACCTCTCCTCTTTCTCCATCCTCATAATGTGAAGACTCAACATATTCATCTGCATGTGCAACTCTGCATTACCCTTAGGTCTTCTATTTTTCCTTCCATGATGTTGAGGACACTCATATGCTCTATGCCCTTCCTCTCCAAACTAGAAATAGGTTCCATAAAATCATCCTCTCCCTAGTCCTCATCTAGATCTTTGTCTTCCTCCTTGGTCTCCATTATTCTGATCACAAGGATGATAGGTATTATCTCCTTTCTAGTTTTTGTTGCTAATAGATCCTTCACCCTTCTTTTGATCTTCATTTCAACCTCCATATAGTTGCCCACTAGTCTTTCGACCATGACCTCCAACTCTTTGCTTGATTTCAAACCTTTTGTTCAACTTTTCTTCTTCCTTCAAATCAAAATGATATGCATCTTCAATGGTAGACATTCTTACAAGACTCAACTCTTCTTGAATGCTCGGCTTCAACCCATTTATGCAATGAGAAAATTTATCCTTGTTGGCCTCAGAATGAACTATTATAATCAAGAATCAGTAGAATTCCTCTATATACCCCTTAACATATTTTCCTTCTTGTTTCAACCCATACATCTTCTTCAAAAAATCCAACTCATAGTCTGTAGGAATGAATGGTCTCTTCAATTTTTCCACCATCTAATCCAATATTTTTATTTTCTCTTTCCCTCTTCTATTTCTTTCCAACTAGAATTATTTCCACCATATCATAGCATGGCCTTTCAATTTGGCCTTTGAAAATTTAACCCTATCTGGGTCTCCTATTTCTTCATACTCAAAATATTCTTCCATTTCATCAATCCAATCGATCAGCTACTCTGGATTTTGGTTTAAAAAAAAATTAGAAACTTTTATCTTTGACCTCTTTCCAATCTTGGAAATGGCCCTAATTATTCTCACTTCTCTATGATCCATTACATCCTATGCTTCCTCCTTGAAGGGATCCTCATCTTCAACCTTATCCTCACTTTCATCTCTTCTTTTGACATTGGCTCCCCTACCTAGCTCCTCTTGCAATGCTTGAACTTGTCTCTGGAAGGCTCTAGAACCCTCTTATGTTACCCCAACATTTCTTCCACCACAATTTCTTCGTAGAGGCATATTTCCTCACAAACCCACAACCACAAGTCTTGGTGCAAACTATGTCATGTTTGGAGATCTTTTTACACACTCAGGAAAACTTGCTCTAATACCACTTGAAGAGGGTACTCCCCTTACAATATAAAACTCATAAAAACAAGATGTAATAAGGAAAGAAAATATTTTTTATTATCATTGAAATGAAAATTAAATTATAACATTATATTTTCCATCACATGGGCTTTTCCTTTTCTAATTAAATAAATCTGTAAATCTACAAATTGGAGCCACCAACTACACTACTCTCCCTCCCTCTATAGCCCCCCTTTAACATAATATTTGGAAGGTGTAACCACACTAGATTTTCTTCATTCAGATCTTCAAATTTTGCAGCCTTAAAAGCAGTCTCTGATTTGAATCCATTTCTCAAATTTGGTTTCCTCATCTCATAAGATGTCAAAGATCCCAACAATAAATCTTTATTCTATGTCTTATAATCTATACTTTGTTCAATAGAACATACATTTTCACTGTAAGAATTAGGGAGATTTCTAGAAATCTTCCTTACAATCTTGGTTTCATCTATAGTAGCACCAATCCTTGCATCCCAACTATTATTTCATTCAATATTTGTACGTAAGCTTTAACATTCTCATCTTCAGACATATTTAGGAGCTCAAACTATGTCTCCAAATTTTGCAACTCTAACTTTTTGAATCTTTCATCACCTTCATGTGCCCTTTCCAAAGCATCCTATACTTCCTTAGCAGTCTTCAGATTTTGAACCTTAATCAACTCAGAATGTACAAGACAATTCTTCAAAATGTACTTCACCTTATTGTTCACTTCATGTGGTTTGATCTCATTAGAAATACTTGGACCATTCGTACAAGGAGTGTAAGGATTCTTGTAAGATTTCTCCACATCATATCCACAATACTCCAAATAATCTTCCATCAATATTTTCCAAAGAGCATAACTAGTTCCATCGAAACTTAGATAATCATAAGTAACTTTGAAATCAATCACAGACCTTCCTTAAGGAATTAAGCTCTTCTCCAAGGAGCCAAGCTTTGACACCAATTTTTGAACAATAAAATTGAGAGGGGGGCTGAATTAGTTTTCACCAATTTTAAACCTTAATTCATTCACTGAAACTAATCCTTAACACTAGTTAAATGGTTTAAACATTAATTGCAAGTGTAGAAATTGAAAATAATCACACACAGATAGTAACACTAGATTTACTGGGAAAACCACCATGATCAACATATCTAAACCACACAAACATAGGAGAAAATCCCAAAGAAAAAACTGAAGCAACCATTGAACACCTGCAACCTTTCTTCAATTCAGTTTTCTCAATATCCTCAACATACACAACCAATAACCTACAACCATGACATCAATGACATCAATGACAATAGTAACCAATTGATAACCTATTCAATAGTTGACATCAATGGAAATACCATCATTCTATTCATTCTTCAAACATAGCTTACATGTTCAAAATCTAAATAATAATTAATTAATTACCCTCACCCCCTTTTGTGATTGAGAAAATCATTGTCACTGATTTATCACTCTGATTGGCTAATAGATTCATCTATTTCCTAACTAATCCATTTTTTCTTCAATCCCACTAACCTCTCAATCTATTTTCTCAATTCCACTAAATACTCAACATGATTTTGTCAATCACACAGATTATGAAATATTAAACCATTGATTCTTCCCATATAATTCCTCTCAATGGTTTTGAACTATTGATCAAGATCTTCTAGTAAAAAATCTTGATCATTCATCTTGAAACATAAAATATATAAAATAGCCTTCTACCTTCTCGCAAATCATTTAGAATTTACATAGCGAAGTGTTGCACAATTACCTCTTGAGCATGTTATGAATCATCATATTCTAGTTCAACACCACACACACATTGAAGCTTTTTCAATGCATAATGGAGGCTTTTTATTTATTACAACAATCTGAAATTCAACACAAATACACTTCGACATGAGATGGGTACAGAAATCATTTCGTGAATTCATTCTTTGTTCTTCATTTGTTTTTATATTGTTCATTTCATGAATAATGGGTTTAGGGATTCTTAATCTTATTTCAATTGGTTTAATTCATTCATTTGTTTTTGTATGCTTTTTCATTTCCCCCTTACAACATTTGGCACACCCACTAGGGCCTTGGTCCTTGACTTTTACATTTTCTTTGAGTTTGATAGGAAGTTGTAGGTTCCCAATCACTTTTGCTAAAACTGGAACATTTTTGCTCCAAATTTACATGTGCTTGCTTCTTTTGTTTGGTCACTATTGACCTAAATAGTGGTTCTATTAACCTAAAAATTAGTATTATTGACCTAAATGTGTGAGATATTGACATTGTGTGTTGTATTTTTTAAGCAGGATATTTTTCAACTAACAGTTTACAAGGGTGATATTGACCTGAATTTGTTTGCTATTGTAGGAAACAAGGTAACTTTTGATGTATTTTCTGAATTTTTCAATTTTCGAAGTTTCTTTGATTTCGTAGATTTACCTAACACTTACATGTGACTATTTTGGGTGTTTTGGAAGTTGTCAAATTTTTTTGTTAGCCCTTGTAGGAGTATGGAATGCATTTACATGAAGATAACTAATTATTTCATTGCAAGGATGGCAAACGGTCCAAGGATAATTAAATTTAAAAAAAAATTAACTTTCAAAATATTTCTTGGTTTAGGAAATCTTTCAATTTGGTGTTGTAAAATTGAACTGAAAACTTGCAACTTCAAATTGGTGTTCTTAAAAATGAACTTTCAAAAGCTTTCTTAGTTTAAGAAATCTTTCAATTTTTTGTTGTAAAATTGAACCCACAACTTGCACACTTCAAACTGTTGCTCTTAAAAATTAACTTTTGAAAGCTTTCTTAGTTTAGAAGAATCTATTAATTTGGTGTTTTGAAAATAAACCAACTTGTTGAACACTTCAAATTCTTATTCTTAAAATTTACTGAACCTTCAAAATCTTTCTTAGTTTTTTATTATGGGAAAAGCAGTTTTTGATGGGACCCTGAAACCCAATACAAATAGTTTTCATGAGAATCATAACCCAATGAAAAGTAAGAAAGATACCAATAGAAAATAATCATAAAATCATTGGCAGCCAAATGGCAATAGCCATTAAATATTAGAAAGAATACTCAAGCTACAAACAATAAGAACCAAAGGGACCTTAAACCCATATAACCATGTTTTGATGGTAGTAACCCCCTAAAAAATTTAGGCAACAATATAGCTAGGTTACAACAAACCATCTGCTCAATATAAAGAACATTGATCCCATAAAATCCAAACTCCCCATGATAATTCAAACACCCCACCTCCATAGGGGTTTTGGAAAACATAGAATAAAATTGAGAAGCATCAACCTCCCTACAGTACCATCCTACTTGGAACGCCAACCTAATTTTTACCTCTAAAAGATAGGGATCCCCTCTATTAGAGAGGAATACAATGAATTCCCATCCCACCAGAACCACTCCATACCAACTCACATAAGCTCCACGTCAATAGAAGATGGCTCTACCTCAAAAGGAAAAAAATCTCCCTCTATAAGAGACACTAGTTGGAGATCCTGACAAAAATTGACTTTAGTAGGAAGGGTAGCCATATCCTCCCTTTGCGTAAAAATAAATAGGTATAGATAAGAAGAAGCACAACACTCCTCACATGGTTCAAAATATGGAAAAAAGTAAATGGCCCATCAACTAGCATACTAGAACTAGCCAAAAAAAAGTCCATTAAAACCACAAGCGCCTTCAACTAGAAACCCAAAACACCCTTCTTGAAATAAAAAACTCCTTGCATAATAATGAGCTTCGTAAAATTTGGGAGAATCAAAACATAAAGGCTATATAGAAACACCTTCTCAACATAGATTATGGTAGCATAATTTTTCAAAAGTTAGATCACAAAAAAAGGAACCCATAATGTAAAAACAGACCCCCATAGCAAATAAATCATAACAAACCAGGAGGGAAAAACCACAAAAAAAGGGACTTCTATCCTCATGAGGAAAAAATAGATTGAAACCACACAAGAAGAAGAAGAAACAAAGAATCTTCCTTCAACACTCCACAAGCCACTCTAAACCCCAACAACAAGGCACAATAGGGGGCAACATGAGAAAATAGAACTCAGACACCAGAAAAAGATTCCTTTGAAGACCACAACACACACAAGGATCCCAGTGACCTCAATGACCACCACATCCAACACAACCAGATTTCCCACTAAAGAATCAACCATAAGGAGCTAGAGAAATGTGGGAGAAAAGGGAAAAAGACAACCCTTCGAAAAAATCTAAGACCTCTACACTTGAATTGAAGGAATTAGAGAACAAAGGCTACAAACCAAGAAAAAATAAAGCCCAGAAAATATTAGAACAACCATAAACTAACTTCATGCATAGCTATAGATAGCCACCATGACCATTCCAAAACCCTAAAGAAGAGAACAAGATTAGAGAAAAATGTTGAACAAATCAATAGACTGGAGAGCTCAAGAATTCCATCAACAAACTCCTCAAGAAAATGAAAATTTCAACAAACTAGCAAGAATAACTACCAATCCAAACCATGTTGTAAGACATTCAGATCTTCATCTGCATCAACATCCTCAATCTCACCTAAAAAAATCAAATGAGGAGCCCCAATTCTTCTCCCGCCCAAATTCTCATTCGCTCACTCCATGCCCTCCTAATTATTTTAAAAGATTTCTTAGTTAAACAACATTTCATTTGGTGATTATAAAATTGAACATTTTCTTTTATTGATGCATTTCATTTTGTTGATGAACGAATGCTTTTATTTTTATCGACCACATTAAGATGAACGAATCCATTAGAAATACTCAACATTGGTGCTTAAAATTAAATAAAATTATTTTTGATTTGCACCTTTTCTATATTTGACTAAAGCCTCAAATGCTTTTGATTTGGTGCACATAAAAAATAAATTGATAACTTCACAATTAAAGTTTTTGGATTTAAAAAGATATTGCGTATTTTATGTCTATTGTGATTAGAGATTCAAGTGTGTATCCTCTCCCCCTACATCTTTTTCTAATCTTGGGTGATGAGAAACACTTTGGGATTTTTTTATTTTGAGTCACTCTTAAGAGATAACTTGCTAATAGATAATCCTAGCTTACACAACACTATATTTTAAAATACAAAATCCCAAAAACAAAACATCATTCCATTCCATAGTTAAGTGATCACAAAAATTCAATTAGGTCTTGAAATTGTTTATAACAACAATGAGATCTCAACAAAAAAAAAAATGGAAGCCAACAAGAGTAGATCAAGCACACCAAAAACCAACACCACTAATGAGGAAACCAACCCATGGGGATACAAACTGAGTGATCTTACAACTCCTCAAAAATAACCCTCATTCAAGGAAACATCAAACCAACCACCAAGTGAGGAGGAAGTATGTCTTAGACACCAAAACATGATTGATATAGAAAATAAACTTCCAAATCCCAATGAAATTATCATATTATAATATGATAATGATGAGGTACTCATTTATGAGAAGCTATTATAGTATTGCCAAGAACCTAAGATGGAAAAGCTTCTAGACAATATGCTTGAAAATAATGCAAACTCATATTTCCTCACACTATCACAAAGTGGTACAAAAATACCTATTGAATTCAACATGGAAATGCTAAAAGATCCAAATATTATTCCACTTGGAGATCAAATAGTACTTATACAACTTCCAAAACCAACCATGAACACCAAAATACCACCTTTTTCTATAAAATAATGATCAAACGTGGCCCATGGATAACCTATTGTTTAGGAAATCATCCCAAATTGAACAAGAATTTTTGGCACAACAATATCAAGGAAACATAACCCAAAACATGCCACAACATAACACTATGTAAAACATGGGGACATTCGAATAAACCAACAAGGTGGTAACCCATCGCAAGGGCAATATATGCCACAACACACTCCATGCATTGACCCTTCCAACAACTTACAACAAGTGAATTTTTTGTAAAATCCACAACAAGGCATACCATCAATGCAATACCAAGGTAACCTTCAAAATCAACAACAACAAGGTGCACCATCAATGCAATACCAAGGTAACCCTCAAAATCAGCCATAAAAGTGTATACCATCAATGCCACATCAAGGTAAAATTTCACAAAACTCATGGAAACAAGGTGTACCATCAACATAATACCCATGCACCTTTTAGCAACACTCACAACAACAAGGTGTATCATCAACACAATACCCAGGTACCCTTCAACAACACTCACAAAAAAAAGGTGTACCATCAACACAATACCCAAGTACCATTCAAAAACACTCACAACAACAAGGTGTACCATCAACACAATATTTAGGTACCCTTCAAAAAAATTCAAAACAACAAGGTGTACCATAAATGTAATACCACGGTACCCTTCAACACAATCCCAAACAAAAAGGTATAATTTTAATGCAACATCAAGGTAACCTTGAATAAAACCTAGATCAACATGGTGTACCACAAACAAACTATCAGAGTATCCCCCCAAATCAACAACACTTTGTTCAACAAACCCAAAATAAAAATCCTCAACAACAACAACAACAGAAAGGAGGACAACAAAATTAGTACCAAGGAACACCTCATAGTCAATATAAAGTTACATATCAAGGACCTAACCTACCTAATACACAACAAGGACCCAACATGTGCTATACACAACATAGTCCTCAAGGTCCCATGAACACACACTATCCATTTTATGACCAAAAAAACATCATGGGACAACAGATCTATAACACCCAAAATTCTTAAGAAAGCACACCAAATACTGACATAAATGTGCAACTTCAAATGCTCAATCAAAGGATATTAGATATACAAATTGGAAAGCCAAAGAAGATTTATTCTCTCCAAGACATTTTTCCATATCCATTCAATCAAAATATCCATGGTACCTTTCCTCAAAGGCTTCGAAATATCAAAATCTAACAAGTATAGGGGGAAAGGAGATCCAATTGGGCATGCATGTGAGTTTTTAGTATCTTTCACGGAACTACAATGAAATCACACCTATTTGATGAGACTTTTTCCATGGAGTCTCAGTGGGCCCGCTATAAATTGGCTCTCTCATTTACTGCTAGCTATCAAAATGTTTGATGAATTTCCAGATAATTTTTTCAACCATTTCTTGTATAACATAGAATAGGATATTACAATCACTAATATTTATAACACCAAAAAAAATCAAGGTGAATCATTTTCCTCATACCTACAAAGATGGAGATATAAAGAAAGAAAAATTAAGTGGCTTGTTACAGAGAAAAAAGTTGTTGATGTCTTCATCTCCAACATGCATGTAGATATAAATTACAACCTCATAGTATTATTCACAAGAAAGGAATACTTATTGAAAGAGTCCTTATTACAAGGGGAGTGATCAAACTTTACAACCCTAAAGATCAACCTTCTACTTCAAATGATAAACCCAAGATATGGATAAAAAATAAGAATGTAACCAATGATGGAGTAGTTGATTCCAAGGTTGTACACAATGTACAAACTCCCAATATACCACAAAATTAGGTTAAAATATCATAGAAATGTTATTAATAGAAAAACCAACCCAATTATCAATAGAACAATCAACTTATTTATCCTTAGAACAATCAAACCAACAACCAACAACAGAATCAAGGATAGGATAACGAAAGAAGACCACCTTGGCAGTGCGACCAACCATGATGAAAGTTTACCCTAAGAGAATCCTGAAAGATCATTATGCACAAAGTAGTCCAAAAGAACCCCATCATTGTAAATGAAAGCAAAAATTATGAGGAACTGAAATTCAAACCCCCTTGATATAATGAAAATGACAAATGTGAATTTCACAAAATCAAGGGTCATACTACCAATAATTGCATGAGACTCAAGAACATCATGCAAGATCTAATAAAAAAGGGAGTTTTCAACATAAAACCTCATCCTAAATATAATGACCTAAATATTTACAAGGATCCAATCCCCGACCATTCTAGGGGAAACAAAAAAGGGAAAGAATAAGATTACCATAAGACCACCTTCTCTTATGGTGAGGATACCATTTCAGGACATATCTCTTATGATGATCATACCATTCGTAAATTAACCATATTAGACAAATATCCTGAATGTAATGTAACTAATCAAAGAGAAAGAGTAACAATCCAAGGACCACCAACCCAAGTAAAAGCCACACGCAAGCCATCAAGTGACTATAGCATTATGGACCAACTTAAGAAAACTGACACCCTAATATCCATCCTTGAGCTCTTAAAACTATCACCAACACATAAGGAGATTCTAGAGAAATCTCTTGTTGAAATATCATACCCAAACAACCTTGACGCTATTTAGTTTGAATCCATGGTTTGAAATATAACATCCACCCACCATTTAGTCTTTTTCTAAGAAAGATCTTCCACAAAAATTGTTCCACAATCAAGCCCTTTATTTAGAACTCGGTTTCCACAAAAAAAAAATTCAAGAGGGTACTCATAGATAACGGTGTAGGTCTAAACATTTGTACCTTAAAATCTATGAAAAAAATGGGGTACTCTGATGTTGTAATAGATAAAAACAAGAGCATCATCATCAAATCTAATGATGATGGATCAAAATTCAAAAGGGAAAATCAAGCTACCTATTCAAATAGGATTAGCAATAATAGAAACTACATGTCAAGTACTATATCTCAAGTTTCCATACAACCTTATTTTAGGTTAACCATGGATCCATGCTTTAAAAGTAGTACCATCTACATTCCATCAATTCCTAAATTTTCCTCATGATAATAAGGAAATTACCATATATTCCAACTACAAACCTTTCAATTATTGTGCCAAGTTGGAAGAAAAATATAAATAGATCCTTCAAATACCTAGCAATGATATATCCATCCACTCATTTTCATACATTGACCTAGCATCACTAGCTTCATTCTCCACCACAGCATCATCAACTGAGCTACCTAAATCTGATACCAAGATCCAAGTACTTGACAAGGGTTGTGGAGAATACCACTTCAACCAATTTTTTGTATTGGGATGCTTCCTCCCACACTGAAAACATTCAGAGGACCAAAAGAGATTGGATATGTTCAAGATGTAACAATGATATTCAAATCTACCATCTTCACCAAGTGGGGAGATATGCAATATGGGAAGTATGCGACAAAGATCTATCTTCATGGATCTACAAAGAAGAAGGATGTGAACAACCAGTACCTTCCCTTTCTATTGATCAAAGTAGAAAATGATATTAGGCTAGCCAAAAAGATGGATTTCTCTAGAAAAGGTTTCCTTGATCTACATGGACAAGGTAGAAGAGAATCAATCATTATGGAAAATTTCCCAAAGAATCTTGGATTGGGTTATGGTTCATCTAACATGATAATCCAAAATACTAAAAACACCTCCTATGAAGAAGAAGATACTTCTATCACTATTGAGACATCAGATACTTGTGAACATCAAGATGACTATTTGTATATCCAAAACATGTTTGACAACCTCAACATAAATACTATCATCATTGAACCTATATCTAAAACCAAATCTAATGATGACCATATTGAGACAGATTCCAATGAGTATGAATGGGATTCCTTTGACTATAGTAAATACAACTTAGATATCTTATGGATCCTTAAAAAAACCAATGTCCCCAACCTAGTTAGGACTTCCATAAGCTTTGTAAATACCTATGAAAAAATATCCATGCATTATCCACAGTTAATAGATTGGGACCAACAACATCATACTTTGATTTTGGATACATTCCACAAGAGTGAGGCTATTATAGAGTTCATGGGACTTCACACAAATATACCCCAAGGAGATCAAAAAGCGGGGTTTGTAATGGAACTAGATCAATGAGAATATTTTTTTTTGGGGGGGATCGCATCTTCCAGTCGCATAAATAAACAAAATTTAAAAATAAAAAATAGGTCCCCTAAAGAAAACCACGATGTGGCTTTATCGAATCTAAAAAAGAGAAAAAAAAAGATGCATCTGAAGGTGAAAACCTCTTTAAGGCACCCAAATATGGAACATTCAATCTCCCCACCATATAATATCAAGAGAAATCAACACTACTAGTTGAAGATGCTAAACCTATCAATGTTGGCACAACAAAAACACTAAAGATCATATATCATGTGGTATCACTTGATCTTGAAGAAAAAGTGAACTTCTCAGCATTTATAAATGAAATAAATATCAAATTTGCATGGAAATATGTTGACATTCTAGGGTTAGATCAAAAATTATTCATACATCACCTAGTCATATTTCCTGGAGCTAAACCCATCAAGCAAAAGCTACAGAAGATGCATCCATAGATAACACTTTTGGTGAAAGCATAAATTCAATAACTATTAGATGTTAGTTTCATTAGACCCATTGACTATCATGAATGGGTGTCTAATCTGGTACCAATATCAAAACCAAATGGGTTCATAAGAATATATAGACTTTTAGGATCTAAACAAGGCTTTCACAAAGGATGAATTCCCTCTACCTAACATAGATATGATTGTAGACCTAATTGTAGGGAATGAAATGGTATCATCACTAGTACAATAAATGACTAAATAAACTACTAAAATTTACATATAAATGACTATATTTAGTCACAAGACCATTAGTAGTTTATTGTTAGTCATTTATAATGTGACCAAATTTATGACTAAACTATTTTAGTCATTTATCTAGTCATTGATTTGGTCATTGATTTAGTCATTGATTTAGTTTTTAATTTATTCATTGATTGTTGTTAATTGGTCATTTATTTAGTCATGGTAGTGATTTATTTAGTGATATATTTAGTCATTGTAGTCATATATTTAGTCATTGTAGTCATATATTTGGTCTTTGTATTCATTTATTTTAGTCATAGTAGTCATTTATTGAGTCATGGTTTAGTCATTTATTTTAGTGAATAAATTATTCAAGTTATAAATCAGATCTAACTTAATTAATTCTCACAAATTTATGCTTATAAACTTCAAATATCATAGATATTCAAATTTTTTTTGTATTGGATTAACATGAAAAAAAAATATACAATCAACAAATATCATTATGCATATAAAGCTCAAATATCATAGATATTAATTTATTTATTTTTGTATTGCATGAAAAAAATATATATACAAACAATAAATAGCTGCATAACCAAAGGAATTACAAACAACATACATCTGCCTAAATAAAAAATCCAAGAAATACATCCTTCACTGCACTCTTGGTTTCCATGGAAGATTAATCCAAGATACGATACAAATGCTACAAACAATGAAGGGAGAAAAGCCACGAAAATATATAGTAAATGTAGTTATATTATTTGTGGTGCATATATTGTCTGATTCAAAGTAGCCTTGCCCTCCCATTCCATCTAGACAACCCTGGAGAGAAAATTGGAAGGATTCGAATGAGAAGGATGGAAACTTCCTATCTGGAAATCTCATTGGTCATGGTCAGATGAAAGTAAATAGTGCATGTTCACCTCTCAAATTTGACGAGTTGCAACCTAAAAATAAGATTTCAATGAGAGTTTTAGAATATGTTTATTAAAATGAAAATATAACCAAGATCCAATAATGAACACATTTATATTTTTACAATATAGCATCCTTTACTTGTTTCAATGTTTCTGTGAGATTTCCCTTTATGGTGAATATGGTAGAACACTAATCTAAAATATGTCTATGAAGTTGTTCAATAATGGATTCAATGGTGATAAGACTAAAAGGTGCAACATCAACAACACTGCCACTTGATACAAATATATTTGATAAGGCACATTCAAAAGCTATCTATTTTTTTATTTGGGAGGAAATGCATGTGGAATTATGATAAAACTGAAACAATGCCTTCAGTTGTCATTTCTTCATTATACAAATTTGTCCATGTGAAACAAAGAGTTTTCAACAACCACATTTTATCCTTTGTGATCTTGCCTAGCTTGCAATGATATTGTCTGATGATGCATAATTCTTACAACTAGAGGAAAAGACCAAGGGTCATATTCTTGCAATGATATTCTATTTTTTCCTTCTTTGATGCATGTTGTAATCTACAATAGGTTAAAACAAAGTAGGTTACAAATTGAAAAGAAAAATAAAATTGATATGAACATAAAATATTAAGGAACTGGGAATTTCAATAATTATGCTAAGAATGAACAAGAAATTACTACAAAGAATAAGACAATGCACCACTATGAAGAGTATGAAAAATGGATAGAAACTACTCAAAGCTTTAGTTGCTAAGAGTTTTAGAAAATGAGATGAGAAAAAAAACAATTAGTACAATGTAGCATCTTAATATGTTAAAAGGAACCCACCCCAGGACCATCGTCACGACCATTGGCTCTTGGTAATTGAGCACTCGGTCTATTTTTAACCTCAATTGATATTTTTGTACCATTAAAAGATAAAACTCATAGAAGACTTTGGCATGGCCATATAGGAACAAAAAACAAAAAAAATATCATAACTCTACATCTTCTCTTTCATGCCCACCATGTTATAGTTTCTCTATTTTTTTTAAGTTTTTAGATAAACCTCTAGCTACTACAAAGTACAAACAACGCTTTAAAATAAAATGCAACAAACATTCAAGTGGCCTGAGAATTGAAAAAAAAGATCAGCTGGTGACTTCTTCCTATATTTTATATTTTTTTTCTTCCTTAAACTGGGCATCATATACAACAACAAACAACATCAAACAATAAATTATGCACCATAAACATAGAATCCTTTATTACAATAGAAATTTAGAGGGTTTTTCAATATATTCATAAGAAAAATATTAAAATCAACTTTGTACAACACAATTGCATGTATCACAGCCATTGAGTAGAGAGATAATGGAGCATTCTCCAACTCTTATTAAAACAAGAGATCATAACCTATCAGATACTCCAGTAGATATAAATTAAAGGCCACACCCAGCTAACTTCTACCTCAAAATGCCTTGGAATTATAGAATAATTGTTAAGTAACATACCAAAACAACAGGTTGAAAGTTCATATCTCTAAGAAGAAATCAATATAAGAAAATCAGTCATGACATATAATGCATGAGAGTAAATAATCAACACTGGATTAACTTACCACCAAATATCCGAGGACAAGATCTCTTATTGACCATAGTTGTTACCATCACATCATTAACTGAGAAAATGAATGCATTTGGCTGCAGTGATCATTACAAAAATTCAGTTTCAGAAAACAAGCATTACAACCTAAACCAAATCCACAAAATATCCAGCTTAAGGTTGAATTGCTATCAAAACATAAATAAAACTTACCTACAAAATAATTTCTCCATTGAAAGTGGCTAATTCAATATAGAAAAGTTTCCACAAATTAGAAATTAAATTGTATTCATTGCTAATAGAATTCAACTCATATCTAAGGGAAAAAAAGGCATTGGACTCCCAACTCTGGGGAGAACAAGTATAGATGTAGGTAGGTTAAGATCACAGACCAAAATAATTCTAGAAAGAGATGGTGTTTACACTCCAACAAAGCCATCCTAGGATTCCACATTAATTAATTTTATATTTGCAACATTATTTCCAAAAACCCATTGCCACATGCCACCACCATTCTCAGGAGGTAAGAAATTTTCCATCTAAATGGACCTAGACATATGGGACATTGTACCTACATTGTATCTTATTTCAATCCTTAAACAAAAGGATAATCTGTATTCTCTACTAAAGAATCCAAAAAAAAAAGAAAACTATGTTTAATTCTTAAACCTCAACACAATATAAATAAGTAATTTTGCATTATAGGCGACAAGAGACAAAAGAAACAAGTATTATAGCTTGAAACTGCACGAAAATATAAAAACTAGAGTAATAGTTTTCCACCATTGGTATCTAATAAAGCTCAAAGCAAGGCATCTAGCTAGGGTTGAGCCAAACCCCATCAACCCTTGAATCAAAGGAAAAAGTAAAAGAAGATGGAAGTTTTTTCAAGACACTGAGAGTGACAAGGATCTCCACTTAATGAAAATGTCTATAGCGAAAGGAAAGTAAAAGAAGTCCAAAATTGTAATAAAATAATGGCATTGGTTGTGAAACAATACTAGCCTTTCCTAAAACTTTCTCCTATGGTTTCAACATTATCTACATAACAAAGGTACCCCTTTTATTATGGCTAGCATAGAACAAGAAACTCATGTGAATTACAAGAGAAATACATAGATAATAGAATGCTTCTAGGTTTAGACCTACACCATTTGAGCTTCTCCACCCAATATCTGAAATGGTGTTAGTATTGCTTATGGAATCTGTAAGACAAATTTTGATTGAATCATTTCATAAGTTAACTTTAAATTATAAATTTTTTTGTGCTAATATCGTGAAAATAAAGTGAAATTTGGTACATAAAAGTAAAATCATGGCACAAAGGCACATCAATGCATGTTGAGATTAAATATTAACAAAAATTTAAATAGCAGATTCATTAATCAAAACCTACAAAAAACATAGATAGATCATTCAGGGGAAAATACCCCATAAAAATGCAAGATAATCATTAGTAAAGAAACAAAGGTCATACACAATGTCAAGAACAACATTATGGTGAAGAATATTTATTTTTCATTTCCTTTTTACAAACAAACCTTTCAATGCTAGAGAGAATGTTGAAAATTTCCTAAACTTATTTACCCAAACATTAGCTAATAGAATCTATTTGATATTTTTCCTACATGCAAAATTCCCAATATAGTTATGTTTCTCCCTTGCATGCTTCATTTTTTTCTCTGTCTGAAGATATTTGTTGATAGTAATTTTTTGCTAAAAATTGCTATTCCTCTCCCATATGTCTGCAAGCTTCATTTTGGCCTAGTAAAGCTAGGATTCACAAAGACTTTTTTGGTAAATGGTGAATCTAGTAATTATGATACACCAAGATTTTGCATAAGCCACATATAGGACAATAAAATATGTTCATGCTGAAAAAAAATAATAGTACCGATCTATGAATTGTAATTACTAATTTATGTTCGATTAGAATGGCCTAGTACTAGCTCACATGCAATTTCCACAAAAGCAACATGATCTTGAACTCTAACATCCAATTCATTGTGTGAAAAAAAATTCATGCACAAACAAAGTAGCAAGAACAATAATGGAAACATCACACTAAAATCATAAAATCTAAAATTTTGATGGTCGAAAATAGACTGATATTTAAATGAACTTTAATTCATCACATACTCTTTAAATAATAAATACTAAATAGATTTGTGTGTGTGTCTAGAATAAATAGTAACTCAAAAATCACATAAGAAAATTATCAAGTAGTGCACAAGAAAACAATCAATTAGTCATTATGTCGAGAAGCAACCAATTCAACTCTATAATGAAAAGAGAGAGCCTATATTTTATAGTTATTACTTATTTACATAAATTTACATCCATGTTAATAGATCCTAAAGGATAAAAGTAAAAATGCATGATACTTGATGAAATGCAGATAAGGCAATAAAGATTTGGGCTTCTAAGGATCCAATTATGTGAAAAAGCTACCAAATACAAAAACTTGAATTACAATGTCTACTTTCCAAGCTCTTGATGAAGCCAATGTCTTACCTATTGATGGGTATTATTGTAATTCTCAACATAGGTAATGCATAAATGCATCACCTCTCTTGAAAGGAATAAAAATGAAAACAAGTTAAAAATCACTACCCCATGGTCTCTCGGGTGTCGGGTCATGACAATGCTTGGAATATCTCAATTGGTTTATGTGATCTATTGGTAATCATAGGAAAGCCTTACATATGCTAATTTGGGGGGAATCGGTCCTTTAGATGGAGCTCTTAAGGTGTTGGAGTGGAAATGCAATTTCTACAAGTTCAAAACAATAGTTTAAACTCCATCTCTTATCATCAAATTTAGCTTTACAATGATGCTTGAACTTTTCTTAAATTACTACTTCAAAGAAAATTCAAAAGGGAAGGGAGAAGAGAAAATTCCTAGACCTGAAACTATCAATGAACAGTGATAAGGGTGAACACTACAGTGGACAAACTTCCTAAAACTAAGTTCCACTTAACCAAATCAGCTTACAGTATCATGAAACTAGTGCTATCTTCTAAGGTCTACATATTTTCAAACATTCATTCACCATGAACATGAATACAAGATGAATTTTAAGTGAAAAAATCAATATATCTTTAGACTAGGTTTACACCATTATTTATAATCAACAAAAAACAAAAAAAATGAACAAAGAAGGGCATCAACACATTAGAATTCTTTAGCATCAATGAACAACATTAACTAATCTAATAAAGAATGTAAAACACATAGGATAGCAAAGTAAATCTACTCAAATTTACTAAATATAAGGAGAAGAATCATGAAACATGGATGAAACTGAAGAATCCACTAAAATTAATGAATCTATATTAGAATTTCAATAGCATGTATTTACAAAAACTCAACTTTCTCTTGAAAATGAGAGGAGACCCCCTATTTATAGTGCTCAAAAAGAAAAATGACTGGCCAAGATTTAATCTTATTGTGTGGAAAAGATCACCTACAAACTAGGGTTTCACCTACCCTCAATATTTTACAACTTAAAATACATTGCTTGTATTTTAGACTATTTTGTCTTCTAGTGCCTCCTATTGTAGCACTTTTGTCTTATAGCTGGTTGCTCTTTGTTGTAGCTTGTACAATGAGGAACTCATCATCAATGATAGGATTTCCTTCATTTTTCTTTGCAGTGGCATACACCACAAATTTTACTATCAATACTCGAAGCTTATCCCATTCCATTATATCTAATTAAAGCACTTGAAATGACAATTTCTTCAATCTGGTTGTAATTGGCTCCCAATTCTTCAAGCACTTAGGTGTAGATTTTTCCATCTATTTAGATTGGATGAATTCCCTAGCAGAAAAGTCTATAAAATCTAGTGTTAACGAATCTATAGCCCCATTCTCCATTTTTTTGTGAAAATATGACCTTACTTTTTCTAGATCCAATTATGTGGGAGGCATATCATAATCTGTCAACAGCTTCAAAGACTCCTTGCAATCTACCCGATGCTCTTTGACCCATTCTAGGTCAAGCTCCACTTCACAAATTACCTACTCCAATACCTCTTTCTGGTAGTCCAGACCCATTTTCCAGGTCTCAGCTAGCCATTGATCCTTCTTTTCCAAGACAAGCTCCTTCTCCCATGATTTGTTGGGCATCTTGAGAATAGCTTTGAGCTTAGGATATGTAATCCTATAGGGATCCTTGGGCTTGACATCCTTTTCCTTTTTGGCTACCTCCTTCATTTTCCTTTCAGGCTCCTCTGAAATCCACATTATTGTCTCCATTTTAGGTGATTATGTTAGTTGAGGGATAGGGAGACCGGAAATGGATTAAGATAGAGAAACTTTCACCATAGGATTCATTAATACCCTAGAAAGCTCCATGTGAATGTTTTGCATATGGGGGAAACTGCTTCTGGGAGAGAGGGAAGGCGTGGTTGTTGTGGTGGCTAAGGGAACCATGGATGATGAGGACATCAAAGAGGAAGAAAGTGGGGAATTTGTCACAGAGTAGGAATATCTCACCATAATAGGTATAGTAGGGGAGGTGGAGGCAAGGTGCACCGAGATGTCTACTACAGGTGGGGAGGATATGGCTAACACTTGAGATACTCGAGGAGGAGTAATATCAGTAGAAAAAATGATGCTACCAAGAGTAGAGGTGGTAGGTGGTGATCTGGGTTGCTCAGCCTCTTCCTCTTCTTCTCCTTCATGTACTAGATCTTCTTGAATTGTGGGCATAATAGAGAACCCACCTAATTTCTTAGCTTTCTTTGAGGTCTTAGCCTCTGATGTCTTCCTTGAATACACTTTATGCTTAGTTTGTTTCTCTAGTACCTTGTTTATTTTTTGGGACCTGGTGGTTGGAGGAGACTTGGGAGCTTCCTTAGGTTGGGGAGTGGTAGTTCCACTATCTGTTTTGCTCTCAAGCTCATTTTCAAGCTTTTCGTAGGTAATTTCAACCTTTGGAAGCTTCAATTGAGTAATTTGTGCATCAATCCATTGCCTCATTCTGTCCTTGATTGGCTATATCAGAATGTCTAAGTCGTTGACCTCTTCCTCATTCTAGTATATGAGGGGCAATGGCATTAAACCTCAAATCCATAACTGTGCTTTCATCTTCAACAATCTAATTTGGTACTAGAAATAGCTTGACTATCTTGACAAAGTATGTCATCATACTCATGTAATGTCTCATACACACCTCCTTATCATCTTGGCAGTTTGCCCAAAATTCTTCAATGCTATGCAGATGGGCGTATTCCTTTCCAAAAAGCTTTTTCAATATTCTATAGGGGTCCATTCTCGGTTGAGGAGTATAATGGCTTAGATTGTACTCAACAAGCTCTTGTTCAAAATTCTCAACACTTTGGGCAGTGGGGAGAGCATACATTCCCTTCCCAAATGTGAGAGGGTAAGGCACCGCTAGTTGATGCTTGCCAACAAGGAGATTATGGACATTTTGCAGTTGCCTCGACACCTCTAGAAATATCATCCGGTCATTTAGATATTGAGGCAGCTTGTATGGCTTGTCATTAAAGCCCTCAGTTCAAATTTAAGTAAATTGGGAAATTGGATGAAAATGAATTCAAACCTTTGGATGAATGCATGGGTGCTCTGAGTGACTCTTGTCTCGAAGTTCCCTTTGAGAAGTCTAAAAATGTGCCCGATGAATGCATCATTCACCCTGCAATATTCTCTCTTTAAGTTCTAGTATTGGAGCTATGGATATTGGTCATACACTTTAATTTCTCTCCCTGGAGTTGTGTTTTGTACCACATATAGGCCACTATATTTATTGGCATCAACCATAAGGTAGACCAAATAAGAGGTCATATAGAATTGGTGGAAATTCTTTACCGCTAGAAACTAATCATGTAAGTTCTTGTTGATCATATAGGCAGAGTCAAACTTGGTTGTGCCTCTGATAATTTCCTCTATGAAATAAAACATCCAATCAAAGAAATAAGTTGCAGTTGGGATTCCAATTACTCTTCTTATAAAATTCACCAAGTCATGATAATCTTTATAGAAGTCAGTCCTAAACAATTCTCGGGGCACCTTGTTTGCACTCACCCTTTTGAATTTTAACTAGTATTGGTTGATCAATTTCTTGCACTTCAAGGGGTCCACCTTCCACATGTTTTCTACATATTCTATTGATCCTTGTTCTACAGGGTCATGAGTGGGGATGTAGAATTTTTTTTCTATAAACTTGGTGAAGAGATCATCTAACACATGGCCATCGCGGTCTATAATTTTAAAGAATTTCTCTTGGTAGGCTTCCCTACAAGCCATTACAAATTTAGGTGATGCAAGTGTTGGCGAAAAGCCAACCATCTTAGCTAGACCACTATTCCTTATTCTCTTTGCATTCTTTGTGGTGGGGTTAATTATGACCCTCTGTCAGAACTCATTTATATTTATGTGGCCGACGTTAGTGTCTATGATCTTGTCCTATTTTGTGGTGACCCCAGAGGTAACCTCCACTCCCTAAAATTGATATTTCATTTGGTCTTTGTCTTCTTTCCCTCTTGGGGCCTTACCATATTTCTTCCCCTTTTCTTGCTTGACGGATTCCCCTAATGGTCCTATAGTTGGTTCCATAAATCCTATAGGAAAATATGCAATAATTATATTCATATATAAAATGAGGGGAACATTAGTAAAAGCCTACAAAATAGATGTTAGATTGAAAAATTCATCCTTCACTAATCATAACATCTCTTAAAAATCCTTGTTTTCCTTTTTTTGGAGGGAGATAGAGCAATGCAGGCCCAGGAATGTGAGTTTCCCTGGGCTGGCAGCTATTTTAGAGGCGATAGTGGGAAGACAATGAAGAGGGCATGGTGGCCCATAGTCAGCAACCTACATCAATATTTCCGAACAAAGAGGGGGACCCACTCTTAGGTCTCAAAAACACTAGTTTGAATGAACAACAAGAGGTTTCCACACTCTCACTATGTTATTGGCCAACTAATAAGACCAACCAATATGGTTGAACCTTCTACTCTTAAGGCTCTGCTAAACCTAGGTGGGTGCACCTATATCAATGACAAAGATTTTGAATTTTGAATTATGTTTCCTACTTGACCTAACTATCCACAAATGGCAATTTTATAGTGGAAAGATATGATCCTAATTTGGTATAAATCATATATGCAATATCAAAGTGAAAATTTATATGTTTAATTAAGAAATTTCAAAAGAAATGAATAAAACTAATGTAATGAAAATAAGGGAGACCAGTGCCTTATTGGGTAAAATGGAGTCAAATGAAAGCCTTCGATGAGTGGTTTCTATCTAGCATGTTCTCTAATCATTTGACATACAATTATGAGTTTATAACTAGTATAAACATGCAAGGATGTAATGGATAAACCCTACTTGAGGCAGAATATCAAATATAATTATCTGATTCTTCTTACTGATCCAAATAACATTCCCAAATTAATGTAATTGATTGAAAGGAATTTGATTCTTCATTTAAAGAATCCAATAAATCAAATGACACAAAAACAACAAATGTGCACTGATAAATTGAACATATACTTGATACTTCAATTTAAACAATCAAGAAACATCAAATTGGAGACAATGAAATAATCGCATAAATCCAACAAACAATTGATACCAGAATGAAGCCACTAAATCAACAGTCTTTCATTATCTTCCTCAAAATTCATACATGCACCATAGTCTTCTTGAATGCCATCATTCTGAAAATATTGTGCTTACAACCATATATCTTATTCTATATCCTTTTTTACCGTAAACAACAGATATTTATACATTTTTTAGGTGGAAAGACGTGACCTTTCAAAAAGTTTTAAGCATAAAATGCTAACAATATTAGCATTAATTAAGTTATGTTAAGCCATAAGTGAACTTCAAACATGTGCTATGTGTAATCTGGTCACTCGTTTGTATCTACATCCCCCAATGCATCACAGATCACAATCTCCATCATCACCATGCATTTGTTCTATTCACATGCCTCATTCAATGTTGCATTCTTTTCAGTGGTTGTATTTAACATGTCTTAGATTATTAATTCACATTCTTTCTTCCATGTAGCCCCTTCTTTTAATTATCCTTCATCATTGCAAAACTTAGTCAATTTTGCCTCGGCGGCTTCTCTCAATTCTTGTGTATCCTCTTGTAATTCCTCAAAGAATCCCTTGTGCTTATTCATGATACGATGATCATTTTCAATCCCTGCATTATTAGGAGTATCCTTATACTTTAATTCCTCAAGTTTTTCTTGGATTCTGCTATCCACTCTCCTATGCTCTTTTATTGCATCAACGTATTGTGATTTTTTTCCCCATAGTTTATGTATCCAAATTATTAAAGAAACCTACCTCCTTTTTATTATTGCAGTAAGTGTGTCCATTTTTCCCTAAGAGTATGTGCTTGATCCTTTTCAATGATCTTTATCTTGTGAACTTTCACCTTGAGTGAGCATCTTCATTGGCCCCATTGCAACACCTACCAAGTCCTTTAAACATTCATTTTCTCTCAGTGTTCTCTCACTGTTTGTTTTGTACATTTCTCTTTCTCTGATCAATGCTTGTATCTGGGCTTTATTTAATTTTTCTATATTGATCCCAATTTCTGTAGTTGCAACTGGATCAGCCTCTCCAGCCTTCAAAGTCATGACATGTCCAAATTCCTTCTCAGTATCAATGACAACTGACTTCTTGTGGGGGGGATATAAATCCTAGATCATTAACGTCTCTTCATCAAGATTGTATTTTGACCCTGTATACACCTCTATCACCTTTTCTATGCTGAGCTTATGTGTAGCATTGTTGTCTTTCAGGAGACTATCAAAAACCAATGTAGAATTTAGATCTAGCCTTGGAAAAATCATGACACCATCCTTTCTAACATTTCTCTCCCCTTCTCAGGAGCCATGCTTGTCATTTCTTTATCCACCTCATCCCCCAAGTTTTTTAACAATTGCTCCTCATTTCCTAGTGTGACATTGTCAACCAATCCTCATTTATTTTCCCTTTTATTTGTATAAAAATGTTTTGGATTCTAAGGTCTTCACAAATTCATCATCTGCTATAAAAGAGCTATATTCCTCATTTCTTGCATCCACTTCCACAATTTCCTCAACACTTTTCTCTCTGGCATAATATTTGTTATCCTGAGTTCTTTTCCTAAATACCTTTCCAGATGAACCTTGTGGCCTATTAGCCTCCAATGCTTCTTTACTGGAAGACATTATCTTAGCATCTAACAATTCTTGATCATGTTTCTCAATTACCATTTCTACTTATTTTTCATCCAAGTTTCTAATTATGTCATCAGATTGATAGGGCACATGTAGATACCCTCCAAAGTTTATCCTCTATCTAGAATAATGAAAATATCCCTCTGGATCAAAGTTTTTCCTTAATGGTGCTTTCCTCATGTTATAATGTAATAATTTATCTAGAATTAAATTGTATCCCTCCTTTGCTAACATAGTAAAATCATGAAAACACAGTGTACTTGGCATAAAGGCTTGCTTCCCATACGAGCTTAAGTTCATGACACTGGAAAAATCCATTTACCTAACAATCTCTAGGTATGCAATCCTATCTGGAACTATCCTAGGAAAAATAAATGGATTACCTTCAAAACCATAAACCCTAATCATAGTGGTATTTTCTAAACAATACCAATCCCCCTAGTTGTGGCTGATTGGTCCATTATAATCTTTAGACCTAAGAAACCTCTTTATTTCATCAGCTAAGGAATAGTTACAAGGATGATTATAAAACCTATACAAAGGCTTCACAAAGTACTCTTCAAAATGCAAGAAATTATAATTAGCAAACCTGATGTCCCAAACAATAGTCCACAACTGAATAGGCAATGGCTTGCCTTCCTTCTCAAATTGCAAAATCCTCAGCTCTTGGGGCCACAATCCTAATTCCTACCCAAAACATAGCACCAAGTGCATCAACAAAGAATAATTCTTGAGGTACAAGAAAAAAGCTCCATTCTTTATTGCCAACAACCCTGCATCCAACTCTTTAAACACATGTGAAGCATAATCAAAAGACCTGGAATTATGATATTTAAAATCCACAACAATCACCATAGGTATAACTATCATATGTTATAGGACCTCCATCCCCAATACCTCTCCCACTAAAAAATAAGTGTACTTCATGTAGGGTTCGAAGAGATCCACATGAAATGGTGCTCCCTCATTGTCTTCCATCGGAGTCAGTTTACCACCATGTCTAATTTTGTGTAAGGGTAATCTCCAGCCCTTATAAATGGTGTCCATTCTTCTGAATTCACTCTCAAGCTCCTCATTTATAATCTTTTCACTGCATCTTTCTTCTAATTTGAAAACCTTATTTATTGCATTCTCAGAAACATGTATCAGTGGATTCCTAGATAGATCATATATAGCCTTACTTTTCAGATTATAATGACCAGCCAATAATTTCACCAATTCGATATCAACAAAAACATTAGGGCACACTGGTTTTCCCAGATTAAGCCTCCACGGGTTACATACTGGCACGAAGTGATTTCTTCTATGGTAGTGGAATCTGAACAATTCATATCCTCTGATTGGGGTCCAAACATCTCCTATGAATTTACATTTGTCATCCACTTTATCTACTTCCACCTTAAGTTGTGCAGAACATGTAGCTTTAGGTCCTGAACCAAGTAGCTAGTCTATGAGATGTTGGTTTAATTTTCTCTCGATTCCCTCTAGTCATATTTTAGTTTTTTTATTTTTTCCCTTTGGTTGACTACCCTCCCTAGGTTTTCTCCCTTTTATCTTTTTTGAACTAGTACCTTTCGTTCTTCGAAATTTACAATTTTAGAGGATGAGACACTTACTATATTTCACCAAAAAATCCAAGTTAAATGAACACCCCAATTTCTCTTCTCATTCTGCTCCTTTCTTTTGCTGCCAATTCTATGAAACAATGATTTTAGTTGAGTTCACCTTGATTTGAAAAATATTTTATGCTTCATGGCGCCATTAATGTCTTCATTGAGACATGAATGGAGCAAGTTTTTTGAAATTCTCATTTGTCACATCAGGGATCATATCGGGAAGACATTTCAAATCTCTGGTTGATCCATCTGTTCAACATTCACACATCCGTTAAGACATCATGTAGTTCTCCTGACATCACAAGTCTCCCCGATAGTTTTCCTTTTTAGTTTTTTATGTTGCCATGACCTTCATCCAGGAAAACTATCACCCAGACTTAATGAATCAGACCACCAATTCTTCACTTTGCTTCGAAAGCTCTCTGTCTCACCGAGATATTCACTTTGTCAATGTAAGTCGCCAAAACCAAGTAATTTTCCTCTCGAAAAAATGATATTCTTCGTGACCTCTCTTAGATCTCCCCGCTGAGACTTATCTCACCGATACAATTTTTCTTCTGCGAGACCATGGACATTGTTTTCTCAACAACTCTTATCTCTATACATCTAGTTATGTTGATATAACATGAGGGGTCGGTAAGACTCCTCGAACTCTTCCCGACATCATTGTCTTACTGAGTGAGTCTTCTTTTTTCTTTATCGGCAAGACTGGTGAACACTTCAGATAGTCCTTTGAAATCTCACTCCGATTACTATAGTCTAGTCGATACATTTTTCATATTCCTATCGATAAAAAGCAATTTAGCTCAATATGACCTCACATTGTCACGCTGATACCTTTTGTCTTGCCGATAGGAAATGTAAACCCGCATTCTCTTGGTATATATCTTCATTGATATGACACTTTTGATGTCTTTGCTGATATATTGAAGAAATGTATATTATTATCGGTGAGACCTACATCAACTTATGTCGATATTTTCAAATGTTAAAGATTTAATGTTAGATGAATTTTATGGGGCTATATGACAAAATTTAACTTGGAGCATGGTAAAAATGCTATGTGAGGAAATTTTATGTCTGTAATATGAACTTCTTGGGAAACTAATAAGCATGAAGGGTTAATGAGGTTATCAAAATTTTACAGTTCCAACAGTGGCTCCATCTGGGGATGAATGATTGTGAGATCATTGCAAGGATCTAGATTTCTGGGTGAGTAGACCAAACATTATGGATGAAAGCAAGTGGAGATGAACATGATCGTAAACTACTATACATGGAGAGAAGATCAAATAAGGGATTCCATGATT
The DNA here is from genome assembly GCA_007115665.2 of Sequoiadendron giganteum. NCBI lineage: Eukaryota > Viridiplantae > Streptophyta > Pinopsida > Cupressales > Cupressaceae > Sequoiadendron > Sequoiadendron giganteum. Next base: position 467,253,668 of record CM021104.1, on the reverse strand, counting down.
GTCCATGTACTAGCAATTTCCTGTATCCTTTACTTTCTATACTAATGTGCATGGAAATTTTATGAGAAGCTTTCTCAAGAGTTGTCCATGCACTAGCAACCCTTGATCCTCTGTAATTTTCAAGAGAAAAAATTCTTTAGAAATTTCCCATGTACAAGCAACTCATGCTCTTCACCACTCATATTTTGCAAATAATATGAATCCTCTCCTCGCTTTCCAACAACAACAAAAGGTCCTAACCATAAAGCCTCAAATTTTCCATGTTTTCCTTTCTCCTAGCACCTAGCATTCCACATCAATACCAGATCATCTTCTTCAAATTTTCTATTTTTTTCCTTTTTTTCAAACAAATACTTCATTTGTGTTTGCAACTTCATGTTATGGTTTTGGGCTAATCTTCTTATTTCATCAAGTTCTGCTAATTGTTCCATTCTCTCTTCCATTGGTCTAGGAACCTCCATGTCTTCTTGAAGAATAAATTTATAAATTGGCAATAGATTTTGTAAGGATATTTTGTCTTGTGTCCCATATACTAGTTCATATGGGGATTTTCCAATTTCCTTTTTGACAATGATCCTATCAGCCCATACAGCTAATTTTAATTTTGAATCCCATAACTTTTTGTTTCCACCCAACATTCTCCTAATGATCTTTAGAAGGCTTTTGTTGCTAGATTCTACTTGACCATTAGCTTGTGGGTGATAAGGAATAGAATAAGAGATAGCAATGCCATGCATACTAAAAAAGGCTTTAAACTCATCTAATCTGAAACACATCCCATTGTATGTGATCAATCTTAGTGGCGTACCAAACTTGGTAATAATGTTGTCCATCAAAAAGTTTATCACAACTTTAATTGTCATGTGTTTGGTTGGGATTGCTTCTACCCATTTGGTAAAGTAATCAGTGGTTACCAGTATCCATATGTGTCTTCCACTTGATCTCTCTTGTATTTCCCCAATAAAGTCAATCCCCCATTGATGAAAAGGGGCTTCAACCTTCATAGGTCTAAGTGGTAAGGTTCCCTGATATTTCATTTTGCCTCAATTTTTTTGACATGCTTAACATTTCCTTACATATGAAAATGAATCATTAAAAAATTTTGGCCAATAATAACTTGCCCTAAGGATTTTATGTGCAGTTGTCTTTGCGGAATAATGGCCTCCACAGACCCCTTCATGCATTTATTTCAGAACATGATCAACTTGTGACTCATCTAAACATAACAACAACATTCCATCTTTGTTTTTCCAAAATAAATCACCCTCTATGAATACATATTTAGAGGCTTATAGTTTCAAATTTCTTTTATGGTTATCATTGAATCCTTCAGGGCACTTTGTGTTTCTGAGGTAATGCAAGATGTATTTATACCAGGGTGTATGCTCAATGCTTGCAATTGCATTTCCTTCCACTTCCACATTGAAAATTTGTTTTGCCTCAATGTTTGCTTTTGCTATTAATTTGGCCAATCCTTGGCCCCTTATCAATTTAGTAATCTGTATTTCCATATCAAATTCCTGAATTTTATTAATCCACTTGCACCTCTTCCTCGTTACTTTTGATTGTGTCAAAATGTCTTTGACAACTATGTGAGGGACATAAGCAATCACTTTGGCTCCAAAAAGATATGGTCTAAAGGATTTTGTGGCATTTACCAGTGCAAAGGCTTGTTTTTCCATTATGTCATACTTCAATTCCAATCCCTGCAAATATTTACTAAAAAAGGACACAGGTTGCTCATGACCATCCTCATTTTTTTGTAACATAACAATAGCTATAGTGTGCAAGGAAGCGAATGAATATATTTGAAAATGTTTAGTGAAATCAGGATATTTGAGGATAGGGGCTTCCTTAATGTCTCTTTTAATGGATACAAAGGCTTCTAATGCTTCTGGATTCCATTCATTTTTTTGTCCTTTCATCAACATCTTTGATATGGGCTTGACAATTTCAGCAAAGTTAATCTTTCCAAAAAATAATTGGATTTTTTTTATAGTTCTAGGGATAGGGACCTTATCTATAGCCTCAACTCTCTCAGGGTCTATTCTAACTCCCTCTTTTGACATAATGTGTCCTAAGAGTTTTCCCTCTGTAACAAAAAAATGGCATTTCTTAGGGTTCAAACTAATGCCATACTCTAAAGCCTTACTGAATATTTTTCAAGATGTTCTACATGATCTTCAACTCTTTTTGAGTAAGTTGTAAGGTCATCTTGATATACCACCATTATAGCATTAATCAAGTCTGTAAATGCTAAGTCCATAGCTCTTTGAAAGGTTGCTCCTACATTCGTGAGACCAAAAGGAATTCTCACATAGACATATGTTCCCCATGGGGGTTATAAAAGTTTTTTAATACTGCTCAGATTCCTTGACCTTAACCTAATTATAACCTGAAAAACCATCCATCATAGACAACAGCTCACACCTAGTTACTTTATGCAATATAGCTTCCATGTTAGGTAGAGGGTAGTTATCCTTGAGGGATGCTACATTCAAAGTTCTAAAATCCACACACAGTCTGATATTTCCATTTTTCTTTCTAACAGGAACAAGGTTTGACACCCATGTTGAATGCCTTGCAGGTTTAATGATACCTCCATCTCTAAGTTTGGCCAATTCTTCTTGCATTTTGGGTTCCAATGTGGGGTTAATAGGCCTTTGTTTATGTCTAAATGGTTTGGCATCTATTTTCAATAGAATCTCATGCTGAAATAAATCCTCCCTATATGCCTTTAGGTCCTCATAAGACCATGCAAACACATGTTTATATTTTCTTACCAATGAAATCAACATTCTTTGGACAGTCGGGTTTATCTTCTTCCCAATATATACCTTCCTTGGTGATATTTCAGACCCTAAGTTTATTTCTTCAATATCTTCCCTTTTGACTGGTGTCTAATTCATAAGGGATCAATCACTTCCATCGTATACTCTTTCCAATGCCACTAACCCTTTGGGAAGTTTATTAGTCTTAAGTTGTAATACTTTCTTTCTGAATACTATCTGTTCTCCATTTATTTCTTCCACAAAGGTGTTGAAATCAATTTTTTGAGCCCCATACTGGTCTATACAATGAAGGAATTTTAAAAGATCAGTATCATCATTAAAAACCTACCAACTATATACATTGTCAAGCACAGCGGATCTTGATTTTAACTCAACTTGATATATTCCTACTAGTGTGATGTCATCTTGTTTTAGTGCTACATTGGTTAGGAAGTCTGCCATTATATTTTTTGATATGTGCACCCAATCAATAGAGAAAGCATCAAATAGTTTGATTGTATCTCATATTGCATTCTTGTACTATTTCAGCCTTTTATTTTTTGCTACATATTTTGATTTGATCTAAGACACAACTAGCTCTGAGTCTCCAAAAACTATTAAGAGTTTAATCTTGTGTTTAACAACTAAACTCAATCTATTCAACAAAGCTTCATATTTTTCCACATTGTTTGTACATTCAAATTCTAACAAAAATGAATATTTGAAAGTTGAACCATCAGGCGATATGAAAACTATCCTAGCTCCATTACCCTCTTGGCTGCAGGCCCCATCAAAGTACATTTTCCATATGCCTTGCTGATTTTCAAAAATATTTCTACCAATTGGATCTTTGTTTACCACTTCAGGTTGACACAATTCTACCCTAAAACTCTCCAAATCTACATCAAAGAAATAATTAAGTTGCTCTTGAGGAGCATATTCAATAATTTGATTCATTTTAGGTTGCCCATATAACTTGACCTCTTCTCCATTCACTAGTATGGTGGCATATGATAAGTCAAACTGTACATTTCCTCCTACTGCTGCAGTCCACTATCTTGACATAAGCATTCCAAACTAGGGAGGTGTGTCAATTATGGTTATGTAAATATTGTAGGTAGCTTGTGGGTAAGTTGCTAATATTACTTCCACATTCTTCATTAGTCCCATAACTAGAACAGGCCTTCTATCCATGGCATAGCATTTACCTCCTTCCACATCTATCCACATACCAAGATATTTCATTACCCCTACTGGCATGATATTCATGGAGGCACCTAAGTCTATCATACAATTTTTTACCAGTTTTCCGCTTATGAGTAAAGTGGTAAAGAATGGGTCAACCTGTGGTGTATTCATTAGGCAAGCCTCTGGAATTTTTACCTCCTTCCTTTTACTATTTATTTCAGAAACTTCTTTATTTTCAGGGTTCATATTCTGATTCCCATTGGACATTAATTGTATGGCACCTTCCCTATATTCCTTGATCTTCATCATTTCAATTACTGGGACAAAAATATTCAATTGAGATAAGTATTGTATGAAATCAAAGGATGTGCCTTCAATTCTGATTACCTTTTTAGGTTCTATCAATTCTCCTTTGTTCTTTTTTCCCTTCTGGATGTTTGATCTGGCTTTTGCTTCTCAATGTGAATTTCTTTACTTTCTTCCTTAGGAGATCCCTTTTGTTCCCTTTTTTCTGGTTGTTTATCATTTGTCCCTTTTGATGTCTCATTTGATACTTTTTTAATTTTTACAAATATTCCCCTTGGGACACCCTCATCTCTATTCACTATTTTGTTCCTCAAACAGTATTTGTTTCTAGCTTCCTCCACTGCTACAATTGTCAATCTTTTAATCTCTTCTTCACTCAGTCTCCTTATACTACATCTATTAGTCTAATTTGATGCAACAATGGGATTTTTCTCATTATCACTTTCTTCATGATCAGAAAAAACATGTTGCTCTGCCATGTGAATATTGTATTTTTGGTGATCAACATTATACTCATATCCTTCCTCCTCTAAAGATGCATATTCCCACTCCAAAGAGTTAAGAGTATAGGAAGTTAAATAGACATTTTGGTCTTCACCGCCATTTTTTTCTAGTGTGTCTTCTTCCGATATTGAATGAGTTGTTACACAATGCTCTGGGGAATGTGGTGCATAACAGACTGAGCACCAAGGACGCTTATCTACCATATATGCTCCTTTCCTTTTTAATGGATCTAGTGTTTCTTTATTTATTGGTCTATCATTTACCGACTTCCCATCCTTCCAGTTTGTATTGTAAGGCATGTCATGTAGCCTTGGTCTTTCATTCCTATATGTGTTCTCTTATCTATTTGGGGGAGCATTTGGGGGAACCCTAGGTTTTTCCCTTTTAGAAAAAATCCTTGTAGCTTTTCTATTATTTTCAATAGTTAATGCTATTTTTTGGGCTTCAGCCAGATTCCTAGGACCTTTGTTTCTCAATTCATATCTTGTCTTGGGATCAAAGGCTTTCAAATAGATACTCAATGTAGCATGATCAACCAACTTGGATCCATGAGGTATTTTATTATGTAATTTAACAAAACTTTGGTTAAAATCAAAAGCTAACTCATTTTGATGCTTTTGGATAGTCACCAACTCGTGCAAAGAAAAATTTGATGCACACTGGTTCCCATACTCCTGAAGAAACTATTCATGAAATACATGAATGGAATAAATGGTTGTTGTCGGTAGACTATTAAACCAGTCCCTGGCATCCTCAATCAGTGACATCATAAATAATGTCATTTGTACATCCTCATACTGCATATCCAAGTCTTGAATGACTACTTTAAAGTTTCTCAGATGCTCCTCGGTTGTAACTGCATTACTTCACGTGAACTTAGGGACTAGGTTCCTCCAATTGTTGTCTAGAGGGTAAGGTTATATCTAAAATCCGGCAAGATCAAATTGTCTAATCATGGTTGTGTAGTGTGGAGGGGGATTTTGGAAATGTTGATGTTGGTATAGTGGGTTAGTATTCTCCACATATTGTGGACCTTGTGGGGGTGCATATTGCTGATGAGGAGGTGGCTGAATATTTCAGTGTTGTGGTGGAGAATTTATGTTTCTATATTGATTCCTTGGCTGGTTTCGGTGGGCTTGTGGGGAATTTGATGGCTTCATACTATTGTTCTTATGAGGGGGCATATATTTAGGTGAATCGGCCATTGATGTTTTAACTTGAGCCTTCTGTAAATTCAATTTTTCAAATTCCTTCATGGCCTGAAGCCTTTTCTCATATTCTATCCTTAACCTTTTTGTTTCTCATCTCATACATTCCCATTGTGCATTTGTCTCATCTTGGGTCATGATTTCATGATTTTCTTCAAATGCTCCTCATATTCAAGTCCTTCCTCAAAGAGTGCAACTCTCTGATCACATTCAAATTCTCTCCTCTTCTTAGCTTCACATTCAGCCATGAACTCTTCATCTTTATTATGGCTTATTCGATGGAAGGGATTTCTCTTCTCTTCAGGAGTGTGAAGCTCTTTATATGGGCTATCTTCATTTTTAAATACCTCATATGAGTTGTGTGTTTCCATTGGTGGTTTTGATTAACTATTTTTTGTGGCTCAATCTAGGTCATTGAATACCTTCTTTCCCTGATCATTTTTATAGGTTCACTTACCTTTGTCATTCGGACCATCCCCTTCTTTGTACAAAGATCTCCTTCCTTGCGTGTTGTGATAAACTATGATGGTCTGAACTCTAGGTTGATTCCTTTCTGATTTGTATCTTATTGTATTAGTCTCAATGCTTTTGTTCATTCAGAGTCGCCACCCACTTTTTCTAAAAGTGATAAAAGATGTTATTATTTCACCTAGTGGAGTCAATTTTAAAAAATTTATTACTATCTTCTTGTAATGACTCTATATGGAGAAGTTGTCTACCACCAGACTTCTCTCAAGTTTTCCCCAACAGAGTTTCCAATTTGTTAGGTCTCAAAAACACTAGTTTAAATGAACCACGAGAGGTTGCCACACTCTCACTATGTTATTGGCCAACTAACAAGGCCAACCAATATGGTTGAACCTTCTACTCTTAAGGCCCTACTAAACCTAGGTGGGTGCACCTATATGAATGACACAGATTTTGAATTTTGAATTATGTTTCCTACTTGTCCTAACTATCCACAAATGGAAATTTGATAGTGGAAAGATATGATCCTAATTTTGTATAAATCATATATGCAATATCAAAGTGAAAATTTATATGTTTAATTAAGAAATGTCAAATGAAATGAATAAAACTAATGTAATGAAAATAAGGGAGACCAGTGCCTTATTCAGTAAAATGGAGTCAAATGAAAGCCTTCGATGAGTGGTTTCTATCTAGAATGTTCTCTAATCGTTTGGCATACAATTATGAGTTTATAGCTGGTATAAACATGCAAGGATGTAATGGATAAACCCTACTTGAGGTAGAATATCAAATATAATTATCTGATTCTTCTTACTGATCCAAATAACATTCCTAGATTATTGTAATTGATTGAAAGGAATTTAATTCTTCATTTAAAGAATCCAATAAATCAAATGACACAAAAATAACAAATGTGCACTGATAAATTGAACATATATTTGATACTTCACTTTTAAACAATCAAGAAACATCAGATTGGAGACAATCAAATAATCGCGGAAATCCAACAAACAATTGATACCAGAATGAAGCCACTAAATCAATAGTCTTTCATTATCTTCCTCAAAATTCATACATGCACCATAGTCTTCTTGAATGCCATCATTTTGAAAATATTGTGCTTACAGCCATCTATCTTATTCTATATCCTTTTTTACCATAAACAACGGATATTTATACATTTTGTAGGTGGAAAGACATGACCTTTCAAAAAGTTTTAAGCATAAAATGCTAACAATATTAGCATTAATTAAGTTATGTTAAGCCATAAGTGAACTTCAAACATGTGCTCTGTATAATTTGGGCGCTCATTTGTATCTGCATCCCCTAATGCATCACATATCACAATCTCCATCATCACCATGCATTTGTTTTGTTCACATGCCTCATTCAATGTTGCATTCCTTTCAGTGGTTGTTTTTAACATGTCTTGGAGTATTAATTCACATTCGTTCTTCCATGTAGCCACTTCTTTTAATTCTCCTTCATCATTACAGAACTTAGTCAATTTTGCCTTGGCGGATTCTCTCAATTCTTGTGCATCCTCTTGTAATTTCTCAAAGAATCCCTTATGCTTATTCATGATACGATGAGCATTTTCAATCCCTGCATTATTAGGAGTATCCTTCTGCTTTAATTCCTCAATTTTTTCTTGGATTCTGCTATCCACTCTCCTATGCTCTTTGATTGCATCAATGTATTGTGAATGTTTTCCCCACAGTTTATGTATCCAAATGATTAGAGAAACCTGCCTCCTTTTGATTATTGTAGCAAGTGTGTCCATTTTTCCCCAAGAGTATGCTCTTGATCCTTCCCAATGATCTTTCACCTTGGGTGAGCATCTTCGTTGGCCTCGTTGCAACACCTACCAAGTCCTTTAAATGTGAATTTTCTCTCAATATTCTCTCACAGTTGGTTTTGTATATTTCTCTTTCTCTGATCAATGCTTGTATCTGGGCTTTATTTAATTTTTCTATATTGATCCCAATTTCTACAGTCACAAGTGGATCAGCCTCTCCTACCTTCAAATTCATGACATGTCCAAATTCCTTCTCAGTATCAATGACAATTGACTTCTTGTGGGGGGATATAAAGCCCAGATCATTAATGTCTCTTCATCATGATTGTATTTTGATCTTGTATACACCTCTGTCACCTTTTCTATGTTGATCTTATGTGTAGCATCATTGTCTTTAAGGAAATTGTCAAAAACCAATACAAAATTTAGATCTAGCCCTAGAAAAATCATGACACCAACCTTTTCTAACATTTCTCTCCCCTTCTCAAGAGTCATGCTTGTCATTTCTTTACCCACCTCATCCCTCAAGTTTTTTAACAACTGCTCCTTGTTTCCTAGTCTAACATTGTCAACCAATCCTCTTATTTCTTTTCCCTTTTGTTTGTATAAAAATGTTTTGAATTCTGAGGTCTTTAAAAATTCATCATCTTCCATAAAAGAGTTATATTCCTCATGTGTTGTGTCCACCTCCACAATTTCCTCAACACTTATCTCTTTGGCAGAATATTTGTAATCCTGAGTTCTTATCCTCAATACCTTTCCAGATGGACCTTGTGGCCTATTAGCCTCCAATGCTTCTTTACTGGAAGACAACATCTCAGCATCTACAAATTCTTGATCATGTTTCTCAATTACCATTTCTACTTCCTTTGCTTCCAAGTTTCTAATTATGTCATCAGATTGATAGGGCACATGTTGATACCCTCCAAAGTTTATCCTTTCTCTAGTAGAATGAATATATCCCTCTGGATCAAATTTTTTCCTCGATGGTGCTTTCCTCATGTTATAATGTAATAATTTATCCAGAATTAAATTGTATCTCTCCTTTGCAAACACAGTAAAATCATGAAAACACAACGTACTTGGCATAAAGGCTTGCTTCCCATAGGAGCTTAATTTCATGACACTAGAAAAATCCATTTGCCTAACAATCTCTAGGTCTGCAATCCTATCTAGAACTGTCCTAGGCAAAATAAATGGATTGCCTTCAAAACCATAAACCCTAATCATAGTGGCATTTTCTAAACAATACCAATCCCCCCAGTTGTGGCTGATTGGTCCATTATAATCTTTAGGCCTGAGAAACCTATTAATTTCATCAGATAAGGCATAGTCACACAGATGATTATAAAACCTATACAAAGGCTTCACAAAGTACTCTTCAAAATGCAAGAAATTAGAACTAGCAAACCTATTATCCCAAATAGCAGTCCACAACTAAATAGGCAATGGCTTGCCTTCCTTGTCAAAATGCAAAATCCTCAGCTCCTTGGGACACAATCCTAGTTCTTGCTCAAAATATAGCACCAAGTGCATCAACAAAGAATAATTCCTGAGGTGCACGACATAAGCTCCATTCTTTATTGCCATCAACCCTGCATCCAACTCTTTAAACACATGTGAAGCATAATCAAAAGACCTGGAATTATGATATTGAACATCCGCAACAATCACCGTAGGTATAACTATCATATGCTCTAGGACCTCCATCCACAATACCTGTCCCACTGAAAAATAAGTGTACTTTGTGTAGGGTTCAAAGAGTTCCACATGAAATGGTGGTCCCTCATTGTCTTCCATCGGAGTCGGTTTGCCACCATGTCTGATTTTGTGTAAGGGTAATCTCTAGCCCTTATAAATGGTGTCCATTCTTCTGAATTCACTCTCAAGCTCCTCATTTATAATCTTTTCACTACATATTTCTTCTAATTTGAAAACCTCACTTATTGCGTTCTCAAACACATGTATCAATGGATTCCTAGATAGATCACAAATATCCTTACTTTTCAGATTATAATGGCCAGCCAATTATTTCACCAATTCGATATCAACAAAAACATTAGGGCACACTGGTTTTCCGATATTAAGTGTCCACGAGTTACATACTGGCTCAATGCGATTTCTTCTATGGTAGTGGAAACTGAACAATTCATATCCTCTAATTGGGGTCCAAACATCTCCTATGAATTTATAGTTTTTCATCCAATTTATCTACTTCCACCTTAAGCTATGTAGAACGCCTAGCTTTAGGTCTTGAACCAGGTAGTTGGTCTATGAGATGTTGATTTAATTTTCTCTCGGTGCCCTCTTGTCATATTTCACTTTTTTTATTTTTTCCGTTTGGTTGACTACCCTCCCTAGGTTTTCTCCTTTTTATCTTTTGTGAACTAGTACCTTCCATTCTTCGACATTTACAATTTTCAAAGGATGAGACACTTACTGTATTTCGTCATAAAATCCAAGTTGAACAAACACCCCGATTTCTCTACTCATTCCTCTTCTTTCCTTCGCTACCAGTTCCGTGAAACAATGATTTCAATTGAGTTCACCTTGATTTGAAAAATATTTTATGCTTTGTGGTGTCATTAATGTCTTCACTAAGACATGAATGGAGCAAGTTTTTCAAAATTATCATTGTCACATCAGGGATCATATGGGCAAGACATTTCAAATCTTTGGCCGATCCATCTATTCAATGTTCACACATCCATTAAGATGTCTTGTAGTTCCCCTGACATCACAAGTCTCCCCGATAGTTTTCCTTTTTAGTTTTTTATGTTGTCATGACCTTCATTGAGGGAAAGTATCGCCTAGACTTAACGAATCAGGCCAATGGTTCTTAACTTCACTTCAAAAGCTCTTTGTCTCGCTAAGATATTCACTTTGTAAACATAAGTCACCAAAACCAAGTAATTTTCCTATCGAAAAATGATATTCATCATGACCTCTCTTAGATCTCCCCACTAAGACTTATCTCACCGATACAGTTTTTCTTTAGCAAGACCATGCACATTGTCTTCTCGATAATTCTTATCTCTATACATTTAGTTATTTTGATATAACATGAGGGGTCAGTAAGACTCCTTGAACTCTCCTAGACATCATTGTCTTACCGAATGAGTCTTCTTTCTGCTTTATCGGCAAGACTGGTGAATGCTTTGGGTAGTCCTTTGAAATCTCATTCCAATGACTATAGTCTGGCCGATAGATTTTTTCATATTCCAATCAATAAAAAGAAATTTAGCTTGATATGACCTCACATCGTCATGCCGATACCTTTTTTCTTGCCGATAGGAAATGTAAACATGTATTCTCTTGGTATATATCCTCATCGGTATGACACTTCTGATGTATTTTCTGATATATTAAAGAAATGTATATTATTATCAGTGAGACCTCCATCAACTTATGCTGATATTTTCAAATGTTAAGGATTTAATGTCAGTTGAATTTGATGGGGCTATATGAAAACATTTAACCTAGACCTTGGTAAAAATGTTATGTGAGGAAATTTTATGTCTGTAATATGAAATTCTTGGGAAACTAATAAGCATGAAGAGTTAATGAGGTTATCAAAAATTTATAGTTCCAACACCCACCAAATGTTAACTCACTTAGTTATGGGGATCTAGTCATTTTTCATGTCCTTGGGGTTAGAACTTGACTTTTTTGGCATAGGGGTCAAGGATTCGTGAAGGCAAGCAATGTCTTGGCCATTTGGAGGTCCACTTTTTGGAAATGACACTGGCGTGAAGGAAACCCACAAATAGAGTTCTACATAGCGAGATTCACAGGTAGGGAGGACATCTTAAAAACATCTTCAAAGGTTTGCATCCACCAAAAGGCTACAAGAAAGAAGGCACGGGGAGTGACTAGGCGATGGTCATTCAAAAGAAATGAAGACGGGACAGAGGCTCGTGGGTGGTAGTCCACACCATCAAGCCTGCAAGAGTCACTAGCACATAACATCATTTACTTGGGGAAGGCCTAATGGCTGCAAGAGGATCGGATCCTGCAAAGTAAGAGGCAACCTAAGCATAGTCATTTGAAATGGCAATCAACATGGGCCAGTCTATAGATGGTGGCTTGCAAGGGGTAAAAACTGAGTTGACTTTAGAAGACTCAACCTAGATAGCGAGGGTAGATGCAAAACCTACAAAGCGGATGGCACAACAAGGTTCATTGCTTAGGATTGGATGTTACTAATGGCGATGAACTACGAGTGAAGGTTTACGAGAGACAACTCGCAAGAGGCCTACCAGTGTTAAGGTTTTCCTAGGAACGAAGGGGTTCAGCGAGGTCCATGGAGTGAGAGGGTTGCTTATTATGGTTGTTTAACGATGGTGAGGTAAAGATCTAGTGGCACTAAGCGGCCCATGAAAGTGGACCTATAAGGGTTAACAACCCCCTAGGTGATTTTAACTAAGTGTTGAGTTTAATCTAGAAGACAATGGAAAAGGGGGCTCGTGGATCCCACCAAGTGGAAGGACAAGGTGAAATGGCCATTAAGAAATGGAAAAGGGAAAGAGCCATCCACAAGTGGAATCCCACAAAGTGGGACCTGTAGAGATCATTGGGGTGCCCGAAAGGTAATATTTTTTCTCTGTTGGCATCCACTCGCTTCTATGGGTCTGATGTAGGTGGCGGTCATTTTTCAAGGTTCACCGACTACAAAATTGATGTAATGACGGTGAAGGAATTGCAAGCTGCAAGAGCTTGATGGTGCTAGCCAAGAATGGTAGTCATGATGAAGAGTTTCATCTAGCCCTAAAAGGCTGAATTTCAATGATATTTTAGTTTTGCCAAGGTAGGTTTGTGCAAAACTCATATTTTTAGGTGACTACCAAGGGTTCATTGTTTGAAAATGATGAAAGGAATGGTCGGTGGATGCGGGACCTACAAGGCAAGTGGATGGGTCGACCCGACCATTGCGTAAGTAGCAAAGATACAAAAAATTCTGCCAAGGGCGGCCCACAATGACGGACCCACAAGGAGGAAAAGGTGACAATCTTAAGGACTCAAGGCAACTAGCCAAAGGGACTTCGTGAAGGTCAAAGACCTAAAAATTCAAGGGTGGTGAAACTTGATCAGCTTAAGGTGATAACCTTAGGACTCATTGACCACATAAGACTCAAAAATAGGGGGCATGTAAAATGAGGCGAGGGAAGAAGTGACCCAAAAATAAATGAAAGAGAGGGTCCCCATTCAGAATAGGGTGTGTGTGCTATGGGCACAAAAAATGGTGACTCTACTAGGGAACACTCCTGAGCGTTCTGAGGATAAATACTCATTCGAGACCTAGAATCTCTAGATTTGCATACTAGAACCCATTTTTCATAGGTGAACCAAGAACTCAAAGGGGAACAAGATCCTTAGTTGAATCGATGTGTAGGAATATCTCAGAAGTGTGTGCATGGTGGATTCATTCCCTTTCCTTGAAGACCATACAAATAGTCACTAATCAGGCAAAGGCAAGCTACATAAGTAGTCTAACCCCATAATTTAACTTGAACATTGCTCCACTTACAATCAAGCATCCATAGCCTCAACGTAGTTATCATTGTGATCCTAGGAACATTTCTCTATTTCTAGTCGGGCATCCATACCTTGATAGAGTTATTCACACACCCACATAATTTCATATTTGACTTTTCTTACTTTCTTTTCCTAATATTTTCTTTTATGATACTTTTCCTCTTTCTTTCTCAACTACGCAAGCATCGAAGCTTACCATGGTTTTGGAATCATAGTGGTCAGTGGAGTAGACCTAAGATTTTTCACTTGCCCAGCCCTCCCAACTATTGTTGTGCAACTTTTGGGAAGAAATTAAAGTGTATTTTTGTTTATGATTCAAGATAAATGTGAAAGAGTCAAACAAGGGTCCCTTCCCAAGTCAAATAAAAGTTCAAGGAAACCTATTTCATGAAAGTGGTCAAAGACCATTAGTTGGGAGTGAATATTTATCCAAAGAACATAAAGAGAGTGGGAAATGAAGTGAACTATTTTTCATACCGAGCACGAACACCACATTAGGAACATGGACGCTCACCAAGACAAAATAGTGAAGCAAGAAAGGAAACCCAAACTAACCTATATACAAGTATTTAGAAAGGCCAACTTAGTAGAGATTTGGCAAGGAAATAATAATTAATGTGTTTTGTATTGACAGGAAATGGGACATCTTCACCAGTCAGTGTCTTGAGGTAGAAAGCATTGTCTCCTAGAATTTTTAAAATTTGAAAGGGTTCAAGCTAGAGATTGTTGAATTTTTCATGTCCCCCTTTCTTTTCATGGGCCTTGTCCCAACATAAGACTAGATCAATGACTCTAAAGAACTTGACTTTATCTCAATGATCAAACCATATTTTGAGTACGCCCTGATGTTTGGAAAAGCATTCAATCTCTTTGTCGCAAACTTCTTCTAGATGTAACAATTCAACCAAACAAGGCTCTCAAGGATCCCCTTCATCATAATAAGTGTTGATAAACTGAAGGGTGGGGATCTTTAGGTGTACTAGAAAGATGGGTTGTATTCCTTAGACCAGGTGGAATGGGGAATCCCCTAGGGAAGCCTTGTGGTGCGTACAATCTTCCCAAAGATAAAAATGCAACTAGGTGTGCCAATCTTTGGGGTTCTTATCAAGAAACTTCTTGATTACGGTGATCAAGTTCTTGTTTGTGGATTCAACTAGGTTATTCCCTTGAGGGTAATATTAGGATGAAAATTTGAGAGTGATTCCATAATCAAAGGCCCAACTAGGAAATTTTAGCAAGGAAAAGGTGAGGCCATTATCGCAAACAAGAGCATATGGGCAACCAAAATGATTCAGAATGAAGCTTTCAAGAAATTAGTAATTACCTCTATGGTACATTACCTACATACAATTGCTTTTTTCCATCTAGAACAATAATAAGAAGTGGTTAGAATTTACCTATGGCCTATAGAGGATAGTGGGTTTACCGAACCGATGAAGTCGAGACCCCATTATGAAAATGGCCTTACCTCTAGGACTAGTTTCAATGAGACAACAACATTTATTTCTCTAATAGTTGTGATCTCACAGATGTAGTAGGTTCATATGTGATTTTTCACATCCTTGAAGATGGTCGGCTAGTAATACCCAACCCACAAGATTTTATGAGTAGTGGAAGGGTTGGACCCATGGACAGTCCCAAATTTATCATGAAATTTTATCAAAACCCATGTTGCTTCTTATTTTCCAAGGCATCTGAGGTAGATCCCTTCATGGTTATGCTTGAATAAAATAGAACCTTCTAGGATATAGCTACTACTCTTTAGCCTAAGGGCATGATTTTAAACTCCCTAAAAAAGAGGTAGTAACTTGTTATGCAACAAATAGTAGACAATTTTTTTGTACATTCTCTAGGGGAGCATCTTCAAGCTGATATTGCTGAATTCTAAGCTTGGGTCCCGCCTCAAGAAATGTTTCAGCTATAGTTCGGGTAAGGGTCTGCCCCCTTACTAGTTTCATGGGTTGAATCTCCATGTCATATTATTGCAGCAAAGTAACCCATTTGGCTCTTCTTTCTCCTAGTTCATTTTGCATTAGCAACATCTTCACTACTAGGTTAGGTACTATGGAAAACACCTTATTATGTAAGAAATAGTGTCTAAACTTCTTGACTCCTTTGACTAGAGCATATGCTTTCTTCTCTACATTTTAGTACCTTATCTCAACATCCTTTAGCAAATAACTCATGAATGCAATTAGGGGTTTACTCCCTTCGTCATCCTTTTGAGTCAATATGCTAGTGCACCAATGGTCTAAAGTGAATGAGTAAATATAGAATGGCTTCAAATAATCAAGACTAAATAACATGGGTGCATCAACAATTTCCTTCTTAATTTCTTCAAAGGCCTGCCTTTCCTTGGGTGTCCATTCAAATTTGGCATCTTTCTTTAGCATAGCATTGAGTGGCTTGACTATTTCAGCAAAGCCTGTGATGAATTTTCTGACAAAATTTATCTTTCCAAAGACTGATTTTAGTTCCTTCTTACTGCCTGGCAGTTGAATTTTTCAATATTGCTTGGATATTCTTGAGGTATATTGAAATTAATTTTTCTAAAATCATGTGCCTGAGCACCTTGCCCTCTATAACTCTAAAGATGCACTTTTTTGGATTCAAAGAGATTCTAAAGTCTCTACACTTTTGGAAGGCTTTGCATAGATTAGTAACATGATCACTGCACCTCTTTGAAAATACCATGAGGTCATCCATGTAAATGATAATTCATTTGCTTATTAAATCCTTAAAGGCAATATCTATCGCATGTTGGAAAGTGGTGCAAACATTGATGAGCTTGAGTAAAATCCTCTTGTATGTAAAGGTTCCCCACTTGGTGGTGAAATTTGTCTTGTGTCTGTCCTCGTATTGCACCATTACGTCGTTATACCTAGAGTATCCATCTAGGAAACACATCATTTGAGATCCATTCATTATCTAAAGAGCTTCATCTAATGAGGGAATAGGGTAATTGTCTTTCTCTGAAGCTCTATTCAAGTTGCAAAAATCAATGCACAACCTTATTTCACCATTGTTTTTCTAACCAAAACAAGATTTTCCACCCACATGGAGTGTCTGATTGGGAATATGATTCTTATGGACAACAAATTTTTCACCTCTTTGTAAATAATTGGTTTAAATATTGCATTAACAAGGCAATGCCATTGTCGAAATGACCTTACGTTCAATTTAAGATGAATGGTGTGTGTGATGATCGATGTGTCATACGTCTTCAAATACTCATAACTCCAAGAAACTACATCATGATACTCCTTCAAAGCATCAATAATCCCTTTATTCTCTTTTGGAATTCATATCTTACCAATGAACACATTCTTAACTTCCTCGGTTGTTCCAAGGCTATGGGTGTCACACTAATTGCTGATAGAATCCTTCTTTGTTTGTTGATCGTGGTCCCTAATTTTATTAATTCAAATATCCATTCAAGCTAGGCCACGCCTCAAGGAATAGTGTTATTTTTTATATTAATGACCCCTTCTATATCTAATTTAGCCTCTTTCGGCCCAGCCTCATCAATGATCCGAGTTACAAATACATCAAAGCTAGTGATGAAATCCAAAATTTTCTTATCATTGTTGAACACTTGAAAGTGGGCCACATTTTATGGCATAGACAGGGTGGAGGTGAGCTCGATAGTGAACCTTTTGATACTAGACAATGATAGAGGTTGGAGGGTGCTAGCTTCTTGAGCCAAGGTATTAGTGGTATGATTTTGGGAGTGAGAGATAAGTTGAATATTAGATGCATCTAGGTTCTCTAAGAGATACCATACCCTATGCCTATAATTAGTTAGCCTTCTATCATGACAGGAGTAAAGTTTTATGTATTTTTTTATGGCTAACTTTGAGTCACTAAACAATTGTAACATTTTGACCCATTTTATTAAGGCCATCAAAAAACTAAGGACTAACACTTCATACTTTACTACATTGTTTGTGCAATAGAACTAA
The DNA here is from genome assembly GCA_007115665.2 of Sequoiadendron giganteum. Classification (NCBI taxonomy): domain Eukaryota; kingdom Viridiplantae; phylum Streptophyta; class Pinopsida; order Cupressales; family Cupressaceae; genus Sequoiadendron; species Sequoiadendron giganteum. Next base: position 467,235,925 of record CM021104.1, on the reverse strand, counting down.
AGTTTGTGAGAAGAAAAGTATGACTTACCTATAGGGTTGATCAATTCGAAGCCAAATATTACTCCTTGCTTGGATTAGGACCCATCAAAGCACAACATCCAAAACTTGGGAGAGTCCTTGATCTTAGAGTTCATAGGGCTCAATTTTTCGTTCAATAGTGTATTTACTTTAGCAACCTTAGGAGACAATGTGGCATCAACATAGCTTTGATCTGGCTATACCATATGGTGTTCCCCACTTGGGGAAACATGCCCCTTGATATGTTCAACTACTATTTGGCACAAGCAACATTCAAATTATGAGTGAATGATATTGTGTACCCTACACCAACTGGGGAGAAGGAGCTCTTGAAAATTCATTCTTGCACCCAAATTGAGTTGATCTTGCACACATGTCTCTATGAAAACTTGGAAGCCATCTAGTGATACGAGACCAGTTTCCTCATAGGAATCTTCATCATTAGAATTGATTAACATCTTCATACTTCTGGGCATGTGAGTCAAGACGACAGGTGGACTGCATCATATAATAAGGACCTCATCAATCGCTTCTTCATAACATTCATGTTCATCTATATATTCCATGGGCAAGTAATTTCCAAGTTCTATTTCAGCAAACAGTACCTCATTTGTGTTGTTATACTTAGTTATCATGAATTTAATGTGTCGTTCTCTCTTAATGTAGATATGATTTGGTAGTCCTTTCGATGGAAACCATAAATGAGGATAATTGGTTGTCGCATACCCGTTCAATGCCCAGGTGAAATCCCTTCCTAAAATAATACCATAAGTGTCAGGGATATCAGCAACTTGAATGTCAATCATTTGGTGTACCCTAGGATCGGAAGCAATCTATATAGGTATTGGTGGGACTTTTAAAATTAAAAGAAGGGAGGCTTAAGGTTTTAGGGTTTATATTACCCATGGTAATATAAATTATAAACATTTGAAACTTTCACATTATATTTCAACATTGACTTGCTACTGAGGGTAACTAGTCACTTAAGTTGTCTAGTTGGTCCTTATTTCATGCTCTTACCGACCCCTTTTCACCTGACCTACCGGTTTCCTATCTACCACTTTGGCTTTTAATATTTGTATCACCGAGGGTTTTTCGATCGGTCCAACCACTATTATATAATTGTTTACATTCAACTTGGTGAACCATCCGAACTCAAATGATCTGGACCATTCCTCGCAGACCTCGCAGGTTTGTCTATCGATGTCACTAAAGTGGTACGAGGTATGCGAGATGCCGCCATCTATCATATACGGAAGGGTGGAGCCTTTTCCCGAGGTTCCAACAATTACAAGTGGTCATCTTTTCACCAGAGAAGGATTTTAATGACGGGGTTACTAATAAATGTCCCTCACAGGCCTTGCACAATCAGAGTAAATATTCTTAAAGTATTGTAAGGTTTGTGAAGAGGTGACACATGGCCTGGCTCTTGAAGCAATAGGGCTTGGTGGGGCCTGCTTCCTAATTGCAACCTCGTATTTTTGTGGATTGTGATTGGTTGTGGTTTTTCCCAAGTGCTAATATGGATTTTTCAACACTCATTGCCTCGATTTGAGTCGTTTGACCTACCAGGTATGTTCTGCAACAATGGTTCAAATTCAAAGGGGGTATTGTTCATCTGTGTGAGGATTTTTTGCACTCTGTAACTTGTTTCATTAATGGCACGGGTTTTTCTAGATGATCTTCTCCTGTTTTTCTTGCATGTGAACGATGCCTCTTGTTATGTGCAATGACAGGTTGTACGTCATTTCATCATGAGCTTGGAATACTTTTGTGGTGGCTACATCAGCCACTAATTATTGAAATGCTCATACTGCATTTAATCAATTAATATCCCTTGCACCAGTTCACTCTTTAAATGCTTGCTAAGCTACCCTGTGTTATTGTTTTAGTTTGAGTTGTTTTGTTTGTAGGTGGTGGTTCTTTCTCTTGTATTCTACGAGCTACTTTTATTCAATAGAAAAATCTATGGTGCATAGAAGTGCCAGAGTAAAGGCTAGGAGGTCATTGCTCAAGGAGGAGCAACCTGTTCCCGGTACACCCGACGTCGCTGCTCAAAATACTAGAAAAAGGCTTGAGCGTTGCATGTCCCCTATTGTGATTTCTTCAGGTTTTGATGGCAATAGGTCTAAGATAGAATTAGACTACCGATGTTACCTATTGGCCATGGCTGAAATTATGGGGATGGATGAAGAGGTCCTTGCAGTTTCGCCACTAACTGCAATGGAACCATGCCAAGTTGTTGGAGCTCATGCTAATGATGATGGAAGTAAGAAGGTGGTTTTGCCTCAAACTGAGGCAAGAACCAAAAGCGATCGCTTGTACCATGGTCGTGGGTTGACTTAATGATTTTTGGTGTTGGGTGTGTTGCTCGTGAGTGGTGATTTTTCCTGGTGGTTCATTTTTTGTTTATATGGACATGTGTGTGCCTGACACACTTTTTTTTTCTCTCTTTTTGGTTACTGGGTGTAACCATTTTTTGATTCCATGGATCGTACACTTTGTTTTCCAATGATGAGGAATGTTTTGAAATGTAATTTTGAATTTCGTTTAGAATGAAATTCATTTTTGAAATTAACAATGTAGCCCGATGCTTATTGCTCTCCTGTCTATAAAGTAGATTTCATGACTCATTGTTAGGGGTCAAATTTTGGATCTAGGAGGTTTTGGATATTTTTGCAGTTAATTTGTTTATTGTAGTTTTCTTGAAGATTTTAGTTACTATATTTTCTGATCAGGATTACTATGAAGCAAGAAAGCTATGTTGATGTAATTATTGATATTAAAGCAATAAATGATAATCATTTTGGAAAAATCGTTCTCCTAATTGTATGCCATAAGTTGTGAATGAGCCTATTAATGATATATTCATTCATCTTCAATGGTATATTTGAATGTGTTCTTCATTTCCCTATTTTAGCTCAATGAGTTAATCAAATTTCTTGAAAATGAGTTATAGATTTATGATTATATATTCAGGATCTGCTAAGGAGTTTTATTTTAAAACTAAAATTTGCATGATGTAAAGCATCATGGTGATATGTCCATAATATCTGGATTATGTTTTGTATGACTCCTACCCAATGGATGAGGCATTGTCTATTTTCTTTAGGGTTACTATGAGGCTGTAGTTCTAAACATGGTGGTCTAAGATCTGAACAAACTAAAATATTAACCCTTTCTCTTTACGAGATGCAAATCTTATATTGAAATCTTCAGTCTCGTTGCTCTAAGATGACTATTGCAAATCTTATATTGTGTGTGTAGGGATTGTAATCTATAAGAAGAAGTGTTCTTACTGTAAGTGTGGAATAAGGTAAATAACATAAATACACTTCTTAATACGACATCATATCAATGATTAAACAAATTGAATCAATTCAACAAAATAATCAATTGAAAGCATCCTATTGCTCTCTATCCTCAAAGATTTATTAAATCCTACTTTGCTCTCAGATTGTGTAAGCATATAAGACTGTTAAAATGACTATCTGAAGAACGAGATGATGATAATATAATGCTAAATGATAAATCAATTAAACTAGCATGATATTGATGTGAAACAAATAAATGCAGCTCCAAGAGGCAACCATTGTTGTGAAGCTTGATTGTTGAATTCTTTGATACTTGATGCTTGATACTTGATGTCTGGATTCCTGCAGAGTAAGAGTGCAAAAGCTTAATTATCTAGATCCTTTTTCTTGGTTGAATGAGGTTGTATTTATAGATTTCCTGGCTATAGAAATGCACAGGGAAAGCTTTGAAAGGCTTGGATTCAATCTGGAGAATTGAATGGTAAGAGATGGAGGAGATTGAGAGAAAGAGGGAGGTTGTCTCTACCCATGAAAACACTAGGCAAGAGAAGAGGAAAGATTGATGGAAGAGGATTGAGAGATCAAATTCCAAATTTGTCTCCAATTTGTCTCCAAAACTTCCTGTGAAGTTTCAAAGTATTAATTGTGACAAATTTAGACATAGATTTAGACATAGGAAATCTAATTCATTTTTGAGGAAATGTAGATTGGAATATTCCTTTATGCTTTAATTCAAATATTTTGATTTATTTAAATTAGGAAAGGGAGATAAATAATTTAATAAAACAGACTATGGGGTAGTCATTTATTAAATTAATCAGAGGAGTATGGTAATTAATCAATAAAGTGTTTTGTCTTTATTTAATTAATTCAAGAATGATGTGATGGATTGAAATAAGAAAATGATAATTAAATCGAACAAAATATTTATTTTTGTTTATTTAATTAAGATGAATTTGAATGTGAACTATATGAAATAAATATTTCTATTTATTCAACAGTAGAGGAAATTAGGATAATTAATTAAATAATTCATATTTAATTAATTGGATGCTCCAGACCAATTTCAGGTGTATACATTTTTCCCCTCTTCGAAGTGATGTGGTTATGCATTGGTTCGAAGAATATTTTTGCTGCTACTGCCAAGATCGATGATTTCAAAAAATTAATTCCATGTGCCCTAGACATGTTTTTCAGATGATTTTAATTTCGTGTGCCCTAGACATGATTTTCAGATGATTTTAATTTCGTGTGCCCCAGACATGATTTTCAAATGATGTTATAATGATATGCCCCCTCGGGAGATAAATAAATGATTTGATGATTTTTAGAAATTTTTTTCAAAAATTTATGATTTTCTTGATGATTTGATGTGTTTCGATGATGAAATAATTTATCTCTAGACAAAATGATGAAGAAATGAGTCCTCTAATGAATTTTAATTAATTTCATGGATAAAATTAATCAAAATGTTATAAAAATCCCCCAAAAATACCTTTCAAAAATTATAAATAGTGCTAAAAGGTCATTTTCAATTCATTATTTGCTTTTTGAGTTTAAAATTTTTAGTGATAAAGACATTTCTGCTAGCTGGAGCAAAATGCCTATTCCTTACCACACTCATCGTTTCGAGCATGTTCGACGTCATAGATGGCCGCCTGCGTATGGACCTCCAGTATGTACCCCTTGACCTCCTCGTAATTCATGAACTTTTGTTTTTTTATCCTTTTTAGGTCTTAGGCGTGTCTAGGTGTCTTTTAGCGCTTTGAAGCCATGCTGTAGCGCTTACATTCTGATGTAGCACTTTTGGTAGGTAGCCTAGTGCTTTGAGTTTTAGCGCTTGCATTTAAAACTCTAGCACTTCCAGTCAGTAAAGTAGCGCTTTCAATGAATTAGTGCTTAGGAGTCAAGAAGTAGCACTATGAAGCCGAATTTTAGCGCTTTGAGTCTGTGGATTAGCTCTTATAAGGTCTGTTCTAGCACTTCTGGTAAAGTGGTGCTTAGATGGCCTGTTTCAGTGCTTTGATGCGGAAATGTAGCGCTTTGAGATTTTTAGTGCTTCAGAAGCTTGTTTTAGTGCTTCTAGGTGATGAAATAGCGCTTTCATTGTTTTAGCGCTTTGGATCCCTGTTTGAACGCTTTTAGGTGATAGAGTAGCGCTTTTGGGATTTAGCACTTTGGATGACTGTTTTAGCACTTCCATGTCAGAATTGAAGATTTTAAATTAGTGAAATTTGATTATGTCAATTCCGATCATGTTCATTCTTCTAATTGGTATGATTTGACAATCCAATTGCTTGATGTTGGATTTAATGATTTAAATAAGACTAACTCTCATGATAGGCAAGAAGAAAACCCCATTTATTGATGATCCTCATGATAGGTGAGGACATGATTCAATATCTGATAAATCTCATGATAGGCGAGATCTAGATAATGTTTTGATGAACCTCATGATAGGTGAGGTTTAATTCAATATTTGATAAATCTCATGATAGGCGAGATCTAGATAATATTTTGATGAACCTCATGATAGGTGAGGTTTGATGTTCACCTATGAATTTTGATCAAAAATTGATACCAAAGTTTTTGAAATAGACTTGATAGTAGACTAACGTGTAATTCTTGACATAGTTCACTGATTGTGGATTTTTGTCGTTATGATAATAGGAGGATCTTGGTACTCTCCAGATGCGAGAGAGGTTTCCACAAACTACTAATTTGATACCACATTTGACACCGGATGAGCTCCAAGTGATAGGCCAGTGTGGCCTTAGGAGTTTAATTGACATGCCCCAGATTAGGATTAATCGGGGTTTGTTGACCGCACTGGCTGAGAGGTGGCATAGCGACCACAACACCTTTCATTTACCTACTGGTGAGATGACAATCACACTAGAGGATGTGTGGTATATCTTACACATTTCATTCATGGGGGAGATATTTACATATGACTCTCATGGGACCAGTAGCAGAGATGCTCTCTGTCAATTATTTCAAGATCAGGATATTGAGGGTCCGAGCGTTCGATGGCAGAGGATCGTAGACTCTTATGCGACACTACCAACAGTGCTAGCTGGATTTATTGGAGGATTCCTTTGCCCTGATCGCAAGTCAAAGGGATTCCTCATTGGCTGGGGCAAGACACTGGAGAGCATGTTGGTACATGGTACCAGATATGCATGGGGGATGTGCATGTTAGCACATCTTTACCATGATCTTCATTCCATTGTGTACTTAGATGCACGCAGTATATCCGCAGGGGCGACTCTGTTACAGATATGGGTTTAGGAGCACTTTGCTATTTGTCGATTGTTTTCCATTGCAGATAGACTAGTTGGCAAGCCATATGTTTTTAGATACAGTGGTCAATTCATGCAAGCTAGGATGGGCAAGTTAGAGCACTGGAGGAGAGTTTTTGATGATACCAAGACAGTGATATGGTGCCCCTACCTTGACTATGAGGAGTGAGAGGAGGATGGTGCAGTGTTGAGATTCTTGTGTGATTCAATGTACCTCATTGGCCAAACTTCATTTGTGATTGAGAGATTTCTGCTGCGTTGAGTTTATAGACAGTATGGCATTGTTCAATGCATGCCACAAGGGGTAGCCCACTATGCACGATGGCGGATGGATATTCCAGATTGGGGCCCCACATTATCATATGATGTTGTAGTAGAGGGTTATAGAGTGTTATAGCCATCCGCTTGGGACATGCGAAGAGATATTGCAGTTGCACCCGTGACAGAGGAGTACGTGACATTTTTGGATTTTGTTCCCCCTCCTTGCCTCACCATTCTTGATGAGCCCACACCATTACTAGTAGAGGAGGATATGGTAGAGGATGTCGCCGGTGGTGAGGGTGATATCCTAGCAGATGAGAGCTCAGAGAGCAGTATTTCAGATAATGAGGATAGCATCAACAGTGGGGACAGTGATGGTGGGAGTGGAGGATACAGAGGGCCAAGTCCAAACATTCATAGTGCACCCCCTTCTAGTAGGCCTCGTAAGAGGTAGGTAGTGACAGTGCCAGCAATAGGGCAGCAAAGATAGATATTTGGGCTCCAGGCATAGGTCCAGACACTGCAAGGGTAGTTGGTATAGGATCCGGGCATGGTTGTGCAAACATAGACACAGATGCAGGTGCAAGCATAGACTCACGCACAGGCCTTGGCATAGGTATAGGGGCAGTTAACCGCTATGCAGACGTAGGTTGATACCCTGACAGACAGTGCTTAGTAGATTTCCGAGAGAGCATAGGAGAGAGCCAAGACCCTCTAGAGAGTGGCTGATGGCACCTCTATAGGTGATTATATGAGAGAGGTTTCACGGGCTGCCCGAGAGGTAGAGTTTTACCGGGGCCATTATCATGATGCAGTGCCTACCAAGCATCGATTCAGCTATGCCCCATTGAGATTTGGGTGGACTCACACATAGACAGTCAGTGAGGGGGTGACTCAACCTCCACGCAGAGATCCCAGAGATCCAGGTCCTTCTAGGGGTGGTGGTGGGACAGGTATAGGTCCTGTTGGGCCTACGTATTCTGGCAGTAGTAGGTCATAGATGTCATTTTGATCCTGTGTGATGTATATTATGATTGTAGCTCATTGTAGGATGATGTATTTTTATGTCCGACGTCATTGTATACTTGAAATTTTTGATATATATATGAGATGCATTTGATATGATATGTTGATGTTTTCATGATTTCCATGTGATGGATGTTTTTATATGCTTGATGTGATGAGTTTATTCTAAATGTGATGATGATAAATGATGATTTATTTTAATGTAAAGATGTAATGATGTATGGATGGAATATGATATATATAGATAAATGATGTGATGTATGGATTTGTAAATGATATGTGGATATATGATTTGATAATGATGATGTAATGTATGGATTCTAAATGATATGTGATGAATGCATTATGGTAAGAATGAACTTGATGCACTAATGGTAGAATTTATGATGCATGGTGAAATATATGAATGATGAATTGATGATGCAATGATGATGTTATATGTTTTTGATGATTTAATGTCAAGTATACTTAGTCTTTTTTATAGATTAGATAATTATTGATTGGAATCCTTTATGCAACAAACACTCTGCAGACAATGAATGATGATGAATGTAATCTAATTTAATCATGCAATTATATGCAAAACAAAAGTCATTTTAACAGTATTTTTGTGCTTGGTATCATCATAGAGCTTTATTGGATGTTGAAAGTGAATACAAGCGTCAATGGTTATGTTAATCCAATGACGACCTGAGTATTACTTTCATGATTTTTGATATTGCAATTGAACACAAGCATCGAGGTATAATTGAACCGAGATGACTTGAGCATTTATTGCGTAAATAGGCAAAGATTATCATTTGAGTGTGTGAATTCTGAATGTCATCGGTGACACATTTGCATAGCACATCCCCCGACAATTCACACATTTATATGATTATCGCACATACAGCAGACAATAAAAATATCATTCTTTTTCCTTGTTCCTCTAGTTCAATACATCATTGAGTTACTCCAAAGAAATGATAATCAAAAAGTATAATTTATCCATTGTTCACTTAGAGTGTTTCATTCATTTATCAGATTTTAGATCATCCATCCTGATTTTGACGTGTTTTTTTTTTTTTGGATTTTTGAGATTTTGACCAAAGACCTAATCTACCAACCTATCTTAGGGGTCTCGGGGGCTGATTTATGATTAGCCTTGCCTACATTACACATGCAGAGACCACGTAGTTCAACTGACATAGACCTATGTTTTTGAAAGTTGCTTTTTCAAACTTATTCTTTTGACATGTTTTTGGATTTTTTGATATGATATGGATGTTTGATGCTTTTCTGATGAAGATTGACATTGCGCTTTGATCTTTGTTTCTATTTTTCTACCATCATATGCAATTGATACGTTTGGATTACCCCTAGATATCTAGATGTTTCCCCCAAGCTATGGAGTTATATGTTGACCATGTGACATGACTTTGATAGTGGATGTAATGATGGCCAGACGAATGATATGATATGAATTGATATTGACTTTCAGATGAATGATCCTGACATATATCCAAATAGATGGGAAAGTTGATCTTAGAATCACATATGATGCCTGTTTCCAGGTTTTCACCATATGCTTTGATTACACCCTTTGTGTTTATGTATTTTTCTCATTTTTCCCTTTTTCTTTCTTTTTGTATTTTGTATTTATTTATTTTTTTATCTTTTTGCGTTTGCCAAGATGCCTGTTTGCCAGGTTTTCACCAAGGAAACAATTTTTAGATTAGTGCCCCTTGCACTAGGAGGTTCAAGCATAGAATTTTCTGAGATGAATACTATTTATAGGTTCATCAAACAGATCCCCTTCTGACGTTGATAATTGATATGCTCCCGATCCATACATTGATATGAAGACAAAAGGACCAAGCTAGTTAGGCTCAAATTTTCCTTTCTTCTCCCTGTCTTGCTAATTTCTAGGGTTTTCCTTTAATACCAAGTCACCAACCTGAAAGACCCTTGGTTTCACCCTGTGATTGTAACTCCGTGACATTCTCTATTGATAAGTTGTTAGATGATTAATAGCTTGTTGACGACACTCATCCAGAAATTCTAGTTCCTGCAATCTAGATACCCTGTAGTCTTCATCTAAAATGATACCTTTGAGTGATACACGAAGGGATGGAATTTCAAATTCAATGGATAATATGGCTTCTGCTCCATATACCAAAGCAAATGGTGTAGCTCCCATTGGTGTTCTGATGCTTGTTCGATAGGCCCATAGTGCAGGGTTGAGTTGAACATGCCAATCACGTCTAACATCATTAACCGTCTTTTTGAGGATTTTCAGTATGGTTTTGTTTGAGGCCTCTACTTGGCCATTCCCTTGAGGATAGTACGGTGTTGAAAAATGATGTTGGATGTGGAAATTTTCACATAACTCTTGAACGTCTTGATTTTTAAAAGGTCGTCCATTGTCTATGATTATAGATTGAGGGATTCCATATCGACAGATGATGTAGTTCAAGATGAATGAGGAGATCTGTTTCCCAATGATGGTAGTAAGAGGTACTGCCTCTAGGCACTTCGTGAAATATTCTGTAGCCGTGATAATGAACTTGTGTCCATTAGATGAAGATGGATGTATTTTGCCTACTAGATCTAAGCCCCATTGATAGAAAGGCCATGTTGATGTATAAAGATGTAGTTCTGGGCCGATGCATGAATCAAATTGCTGTGAACCTAAGATTTTTGGTATTTCTTGACAAAATGATATGATTCTTTTTCTATGCAAGGCCAATAATAACCCAAATGGAGGAGTTTCTTGGCTAGGGTTATTCCACTCAAGTGAGTACCACAAATACCCTCGTGAACTTCCCGTAAGGCCATTTCAAATTCATTGTGTTCTAGACATCGGAGTAGGGTACCATCAAGACCTCAACGATAAAGGATATCTATGATTAAAGTGTGTCAGGCGGATTGACGGATAAAGTTGCATTTTTTATTCTTGGAAAGGTCAAGAGGTAGGATATCATCTTTCAGATAAGCATAGGTTTTTTCGTATATGGAGGTTTCAGTGGTTTCTAGATGACATATGGTAGTAGATTCTGATTGATAATGGGAAGGACATGATACTTGTTCTACCATAAACTCATAACAAACATGCTTCTTAGGCAATTGTAGTAATGAAGCGATCGTAGCCATAGCATATGCAGCTTTGTTCTCTGCCCTTGGAATCTAATCAAACTTGATACTAACAAAGGATTGTTTCAGATTATTGATTTTTTGTTTATATGGCATCAAATTTTCATCTTTGGTTTGATATTCATCATTCACCTGATAAATGACTAGTTGAGAGTCTCCATACACCTGTAAGTCCTTGATTTTCCATTGAATAGCCATGTTGACCCCAATAATCAATGCTTCATATTATGCTATATTATTTGTACATTGAAACATGAGTCTACATGACTTCGGAATTGTGTGTCCTTGGGGGGGAGATGAACAAGATTCCTGCTCCTTATCCTTGTTGTGTAAATGATCCATCAAAATAGAGAATCCATTGTTGAGGCATAGCTATCATAATGTCTGTATCTGGAAATTCCATTGTCATTGGGTGATCATCTGATAGAGGAGCTTCAGCAAGCTATTCAGTGATTCCTTGTCCCTTGATTGCCTTTCTTTCGACATATTGAATGTCAAATTCACTTAGGAGCATGACCCATTTTGCCAATCTACCTGTTAAGGCAGCTTTACTTAGTAGATACTTCAAAGGATCAATCTTTGCAATTAACCAGATTGTATGAGCCATCATGTAGTGTCTCAACTTTTGAGTAGCAAACACCACTACTAAGAAAGAATTTTCTATGAATGTATAGTTTATTTCATAGCCATTTAAAGTTCTACTGATGTAGTAGATGGCATGCTCTTTTCCTGTATTATCCTCTTGTGCTAAGAGTGCCACCAATGAGATATCAGTTGTAGCAATATACAATATGAGGGGTCTTCCCTTTGTTGGTGGTATGAGAATAGGTGGTGACATTAGATATTGTTTGATCTAATTTAATGTTGCTTCACACTTCTCATCCTACATGAAAACTATGTGTTTATGTAATAGATGATTGAAAGGATGACTTCTATCTGCCAGCTGAGAGATGAATCTTCGGATTGATTGAAGCCATCCTTGTAGTGATCAGAGTTGGCTGATGTTTCTAGGAGGTGGCATCTCCATTATAGCTTTGACTTTTTTCGGATCCACCTCAATGCCCTTTTCTGAGATGATGTAGCCTAATAGCTTTGCTGATGTAACCCCGAAGACACACTTCTTAGGGTTTAATCTGACATTAAATTTTTCCATCCGCATGAAGATTTTATCGAGGATATGTAAATGTTCTTCCCTAGTAGTAGATTTTTCCAAGATGTCATCCACATAATCTTCCATGAAAGTGTGCATCATATCATGGAAGATCGTTGTCATTGCTCTTTGATAAGTCGCTCCTACATTCTTTAAACCAAATCGCATGACATTCCAGCAGAAAGTTCCCCATGGACATGTAAAAGCTGTCTTTTCTTGATCTTCTGGAGCTATTCTTATTTGATTGTACCCAGAGAAACCATCCATGATTGATAACATGGCATGCCCTACCGTCAAGTCCACAATGATGTCTATATTTGGAAGTGGAAAATCATCCTTTGGGCATGCTTTATTGAGGTCCCTAAAATCTGTGTAGATTATGATGCTATTGTCCGGCTTGGAAATAGGTACAAGATTTGATATCCATTCAGCATAGTCTATAGATCATATGAATCTAGCATCCATTAATTTTTTTAGCTCTGTTTTGACCATTAATGCAATGTGGGGGTGCATTTTTCTTAATTTTTGTTTAACGGGCTTGATTCCTACTGGTAAAGACAAATGATGCATAAGTAGGTTGGGATCCAAACCTGGCATATCATAATATGACCAAGCAAAGTTGATGCTTCTTGCTTTGAAGAATTGGATGAATGTAAGTTTTTCCTGTTCTGTCATGGATTCCACCAGATGTAGGTTTTTTGCCTTCTCTTCTATGCCAATGTCCACTGATTGTGTAGGTTCGACCAAAATTGATGATCGCTCATGATAGTGTTTTGGGAGAGTGTCAAATCTTCCATCCTTTAGTGCCTTAGAAAGTTTTTCACCATTGGATGCGTTCTTTATTTTTACTTTTTCCAGATCTAATGCTACCATAGAATGGTTTTCACCATTAGATCTATTTTCTCTATTATTAATTTTGGAACTGGAAGATTTGACACCCTCTTGCTGAGTTGTATTGTTATGAGTAGTATATATAGAATTTGTATCAAGATCTGTATGACATAGGAAATGCACGATGGCATCATCATTTGCAAATTTAGGTACAGTCAAAGGTTCGATAGGTTCCCAATCAATAAGTTCTGGATGGATTAATGGCATGGTATCATCGAATTGATTTTAGTCAATGGAAGTAAGGGTGAGGACAGCAACATCATCATGATTGTCATTCGGGATATCGAGATCCATGATGGTACTTTCTTTCAGATTGTCTAGTTCGCTCGAGGTTTGTTTGTCCCCACTGGAATCATCAATATTTAGTGATTCTCCCATGATTGGACTAGACCCAGAGCCTTGGCCCTCCTCACGTGTGGGTGTATATTGTTGGATGATATCACAATGAATATCCATAATAGATACATCAGATAATGAATCCCATTCATACTCATTGGAATCGATTTCAGAGCAATCTCTTAGTTGAAGAATTCTTTCTACAACCTTTTCCTTGAGTTCTTGTTTCTCTTTCTCAGAATATCCTAGTCCTAGCTTTTCTTTTGTGTGGATAGTGAGAGGTGTGATAGGTTTTGAGATTCCTTCTTTTCTTAATCCTATAGGCCCTTGTCCTTCATAACCCATCTTTTCAAGAATAGCTTTTCCTTTTCCATACTTGTCTGTGTTGATGCTAACATTTTTTATATTGATCTCAGATGTTGATGCTTCTTCATCCTTGTAAAGCCAATCTAGGATTGCTTTATTGTCTATTTCTTCTGCTATGGTTCTGGATTTCACAAATGTTTCTTGAAGAGTTGTGCTAGATAAAGATTTTAGAGGTTTGATCATTGATGGTTTACCATATTTCCTAGGAGATGGCATTAACTGTGATAAGTTAAGAAATTGCTCCATTGAGTATTGTCCCATTCCTTTATTTGTTAATTGAACTTGCTTTTGAAAGTTGTCTGATAGAGAAGTGTGTGTACCTGGAATGTTTGTTTCACCATGACTTGTTTCCTTTTCTTTACCTTTCTTTTCTACCCACTTGGTAGTGATGCTTGGACTTTGTTCATTCTTGGATGATGATGAGCTTGAAGCTTCCCTGTTGTGAGGGACAAAGGTGTCTTGAGATATTCTTAATGTGTCACAATGTTGTGGATGATTATAATCAGCAGTTATAGTCACCTCTTGTCTGTTCACTAGAAACTTCAAGCATTGATGGTATGTAGATGGTACGGCCTGCATTTCATGAATCCAGGGTCATCCTAGGAGTATGTTGTATGTCAACTCCCTTTCTAAAACTTGACATGCTATATGCTTGATTATGGGTCCCACTTGAATTGGTAATATAATTAAACCTTGGGACGATCTTTCCTCCTCATCATATGCTTTGATGGTCCTTTTCCTCCGAGCATCAATAGCATCTTCAGAATGTCCTAGTGCACAAACTAATTTTAGGGTGCAAATGTTTAGACCAGCTCCCCCATCTATTAAAACTCTCTTAACGCGATGATTATGGATACATACTTTGATATGCAATGCAGTGTTATGCGGATGATTTAATAAGACATCATCCTATTCAAAGAATGATAGACAATGTAGGGTAGTCAGGTGTCCCACCATAGCTTGGAATTGACAAACATCCAGATTCTTTGGCACGGTTGTGGCAACTAATGCATGTTCGAGAACTTCCTTATGTGATGGTGACAACTTAAGAAGCTCCAATATTGATATTTTGTAATTGATCAACAATATTATAGTGAGATTGAAGCATAACCTCACGTTGAGATCCTGCTCCTTTTAATACTACCTCGGCTTGCCCCCTAGTCATGACGTATGCCAGTTGATGTTCTTGATTCCCTCGGGGGGTGTTTTGCATTTGATTGATGACATCATAATGTGATGGAGGTGGAACCACATGTGTGGAGCCAATCCCCTTTAACACTACTTTTTATTGTCCCCTAGTTAACACATTGGCGGGTTGATCTTCTTGATTTTCTCTGATTTTTAAGACATTTATTTGATTATCAGAATTTTGCACACTTGGGAGTAAATCCAAAGGGGTAATGGTGTTGGTTTTGTTCTCAATAAAGTTATTGCTAACTGTATGATCATGTTTGACTTCAGATAGACATAGGATTGTTGTCTCATAGACATGATTAGCGTGATTTCCTTTGCTGTTGGAGGATGATGCACCTTTGTCATAATTGGGCAAAGGATCTTTGAAGGACGAATGATCATTGTTATTTTGAGGTCCTTCTATGTATACTTTGTTCCTGTCCACCAAATCTTGTACTGCATGTTTCAATTCCATATAGTCATTTGTTTTATGACCCTTGTTATTATGATAGTTGCAATAATCAACATCATTCCACCATGATGGTTTGACTTTCGAAACCTAGAACCTAGCTTCTTGTGCAGTGAGAAGACCTCTAGTAACTAGTTCCTTCATTATTGATTCCATTGATTGACCTAAAGGTGTGAACCTTCGTTGATTTGACGGTTTTTGATATGGTAGTGTTTTTGCGCGTTCATTGTTCTGCATGGTATTTGACTTGATTTTTTGGTCACTGTTTTGATTGTTTGAAGAAGATGCAGTCAAGTTGAAAATTGGTTTGACATTTTGTGAATCGCTTGTTGTTTCATTCATGTTGCAATTCTTTTTCCAGATTTTTGGTTTATCATTGTTTGAGTGTTGATTGGAGTGGTTATTTGATTTGTCATTGTAATGTTTGATAACTCCCAGTTTCACTAATGCTTCCTCAATCTTAAGACCATTTTCTATGACTTTTTCGAAAGTGGGTGGACATTGTAATTCTAGCCTATAGCTTATTTCTTCTGTCAAGTTCTCAATGAATAATTCCATCTTTTCTTCCTCTGGAATAGATCGAGGATACCTAGCGAACAGTCATCGCCATCTTTGGAGAAAAGACAAGAATGTTTCTCCTTTGTTTTGCTTTAAGTTGTAGAGGTCCTTGATAGTAACATCATTTTGGATGTTGAATGAATATTGAGAGATAAACTTGTTAACAAGTTCCTCAAACATTTTGATACCAGGTTGCAATTTTGAGAACCATTCCATACATGCACCTCATCAAATAAGTCTCTTCTTGAGCAAACTCAAGACTCATCATTTTAAATTCTCGTACATGATCTATTGGATCTATTCATCCATTGTACTTATCATACATTGGGAATTCCCAGTGTCTCAGAAAAGGTAGCAAACCAACTATTGGGTCAAATGGATAAGGAAAAATGTCTTGTATCACATATCTCTTGGTAGTCCCTTGCGTCATATCTTATATTTTCTATTGTAACAGTTGCATTTGAGATGTTAAAGTGGCAACTGGATCTATTGTTGGTGTAGGTTGTGGTATCTTAATCTCATTTATTTTTGGTATTTCTTTCAAACGGTTTACATCAAAATCTTTTGGAAGTTTTGCCCCTGATTCGGCTAACATTAAAAGATATTTTTCCATGTCTTGTAGAATTTTCTCCATAAATATGTGAAATTTGGGATCTTGTTGAGCTGCTTGAATATCTTTCAGAGTTACTTCATTCTTATCATTAGCGTTCAGATTGTTCCACGAATTTTCTTCTGCCATTTCTTGTGATGTTAAAATTTCTTTCTCTAAGAGTCTCTGTTTTTGGTACCTAGTTAAGATTGGCATACAAATTTTTTCCCTTTCTTCTAAAATATTGATCTTATGTGTGGGATAGTGTCAATTTTGAACTTGTTTAAATAAATTAAAAAAAGATGACAGATCTTATTGATGAGACAATATTTAAAAAGTTAATTACTATAATTTATTTTGTGATGAAGGATGATAGTATCCTGATAATGAAACTTTAGTATAGTAATTGATCGTGTATTTGATTTTGACACTTGTGATTTGCAAGATCTTGTTTTTAGTTGACAAGTTTAGAAATTTGTATAAAATTTTCTAACTTTGGTTCCTAGAAGTGATTCTGATAAAAAGAAAATTTGATTCTAATGAAAATGTTGATAAAATGACAGAGTGATAGACTGGTTAAAATTTTAAACTCTCTATTTTAAAAGCACTAAAACAGAGACCAGAAGTGTGATTTCCTAGAAGCACTGGAATAGAGTCTAGAAGCATTGAAATAGGTGACTGAAGTGCTATTTTGACTGAAGTGCCAAAACAATGTACGAAAGTGCTAGAGAAAATGATGAAAGTGCTACTTCCCAGAAGTGCTGAAATAGAAACCAGAAGCATTACAAATATTGACAGAAGCAGTAATTTACCAAAAGCGCTAAAATAAAAACTATAAGCGCTAAAACAGAGCCTAAAAGCGTTGTTTCATGAAAGTGCTAGAACAGTGACCCAAAGTGCCGAAACAAGTTTTCTAGAATGCCAAAAACAGGACCTTTTAAGACTTTCTACTGTAGAATTTGATCGGGTCTTGTGGCATACTGTATGAGAGATTGCAGAAAATAAGAAGGATGAATCCATTGACTATGGTTGTGGAATTGTGTGAGAGCTCTTTTTTGAAAGAAGGCTCGTGAATAGAGTGGTTCTACCGCGTAATCTAAAGAGCGACCCCTAGCAAAATCATGATAACGGTGAATGAATGTTCTATGTTGTAAGAGGAGTTTCTGATTTTGATATAGAAAGCATTGTCTCCTCAATTTATTTCTATAACTGAGAGGTTGCTTGGGCTTTGTAACTTTGATTTTTCTTTTGACAAATGTGGTGGACTTCCACTTATGCAGCATGGATTTTTTATTTATTTTTTTGATTGTTTTGATGTGACATTTTTAGGATGATCTTTAAATTTGATTTAAATGTATTTTTGAAAACACGGCAAGCAATTTTGAGTAAGTGTTTTTAAAACTGAAAAGATTGTGTATGTTCAAAAATCACAAATGATCTTTATTGATTTTGACGGGTTGTTTTAATAATTTGTACACAAATCAAACAGACTCAAACTTAAGGACAAGTAGGTCATCATTATACTAACAGCCCACATCTTGCAATTATGTTGACTCACACAACACTGTCACCCCCTAGAGGGTGCCCGTGTTTTTGTCCTTGCCAAGCGCATACTCAAAGTGACGGATGTAGATACCAAATCCCTTGAGAAAAAAATCCTTGGTAATTATATGGTGAGTTTCTTGGGGGAAGATTCTTCCCTCCCCTTGCAACGTGAGTATGACAATGTATAGATACTGACTTGGCGAGCAACTACTCTATGGTTCATAGATAGGGTTCTGTTCGGTGTGGCAAATAGATAAACTCCCTCAAGAGACTTCCCAATCTTTAGAACAAAGATTTTGGGGATGGTTATCTTGCCTACTACCGTCAAGTTGGACTTTCATCAACAACTTGCATTTTTATTATAGTGGGTTGGATAACCTGGCTTTGGTTGTTCCCACTTAGGTCGTTCCCATAGGGTGAGTACTTTTTCCCACTATGGCAGGCCTGCTAAAGGATTTAATAAAGTGTAAATGACATGAAATAAAAGTGAATCTGGCACTTTGGTCACCCAGTTAAGGGGAAAGCATAAGCCTAATCACTACAAGCACAACATATAGATGTGTTTTGTTTTAAAAGCCCAAAAATAAATTTTCTAATCTATGTGAAGGTGTTGCTTCACAAAAATCATGATGTTCTTTTTAACTTTAATTGTAAAAGTGCGGTGACTATGCTAGGATTGATAGATTTGCTTTAATAAAAACAAGAAAGTGACTATCCTAGATTGATCAATTTTAGAAAAACTTTGAAGTGACTACCCTGGATTGATCAATTTTATCTCAACTGTGAAAAAGAAATAAAATCTGGTTGTGGAAGCATCGGATCCAGACTGCTTTTACAAGAGCGTTGGAATATGGCACCGAAGCTCTAGAACAGTTACCTTAGGTGCTAAAACCCGAAAGCGCCGATATAGTGTACCGAAGTGTCGAAATTTGTCTTGGAAGCGCTAAATCACCGAAGCGCCGAAACAGTGTACCGAAGCACCAAATTTTGCCATAGAAGCGCTAAAACATCTGAGGCTCTAAAATAGTTACCAGAAGCGTCGAAACTCTGAAAGCACTGGAACAGGGACCGGAAGCACCGAAACTTTTAACGAAAGCACTAAAATAAATCACGCTATAAACCTGCATAACACTTTCCAGAAAAATTGTAATTTTGATAAAAATGGGGTTAAGGCCCCATGATGCGCACCAGAATGTAAGTGTGGAATAAGGTAAATAACATAAATACACTTCTTAATATGAAATTATATCAATGATTAAACAAATTGAACCAATTCAACAAAGTAATCAATTGAAAGCATCCTATTGCTCTTTATCCTCAAAGATTTAATAAATCCTACTTTGCTCTCAGATTGTGTAAGCATATAAGACTGTTAAAATGACTATTTGAAGAACGAGATGATGATAATATAATGCTAAATGATAAATCAATTAAACTAGCATGATATTGATGTGAAATAGATAAATGTAGCTCCAAGAGGCAGCCATTGTTGTGAAGCTTGATTGTTGAATTCTTTGATACTTGATCTCTGGATTCCTGCAGAGTAAGAGTGCAAAAGCTTAATTATCTGGATCCTTTTTCTTGGTTGAATGAGGTTGTATTTATAGATTTCTTGGTTGTAGAAATGCATAGGGAAAGCTTTGAAAGGCTTGGATTCAATCTGGAGAATTGAATGGTAAGAGATGGAGGAGATTGAGAGAAAGAGGGAGGTTGTCTCTACCCATGAAAACACCAGGCAAGAGAAGAGGAAAGATTGATGGAAGAGGATTGAGAGATCAAATTCCAAATTTGTCTCCAATTTGTCTCCAAAACTTCCCATGAAGTTTTAAAGCATTAATTGTGACAAATTTAGACATAGATTTAGACATAGGAAATCTAATTCATTTTTGAGGAAATGTAGATTGGAATATTCCTTTATGCTTTAGTTCAAATATTTTGATTTATTTAAATTAGGAAAGGGAGATAAATAATTTAATAAAACAGACTATAGGGTAGTCGTTTATTAAATTAATCAGAGGAATATGGTAATTAATCAATAAAGTGTTTTGTCTTTATTTAGTTAATTCGAGAATAATGTGATAGATTGAAATAAGAAAATGATAATTAAATCGAACAAAGTATTTATTTTTGTTTATTTAATTAAGATGAATTTGAATGTGAACTATATTAAATAAATATTTCTATTTATTCAACAGTAGAGGAAATTAGGATAATTAATTAAATAATTCGTATTTAATTAATTGGATGCTCCAGACCAATTTTAGGTGTATACACTTACCAGTCATATAATATTCTTATGAACATACTTAGGTTTACCCATCTTGGTTTCACAAAGCCAAAAGTGTAGGAGATTCAATCTTTGACTGAATCTCATTAATTGGCCACTAGCCTCTGTGGTTATTTAATATAGAGGTTGGCTACCTCTTAGAGAGTTTCAAATTTTAGCTAGGTTGCATTTAAAAAAAAAAAAACCAACATAATGGCGACTCCATTGGGGAATGAACTTAGATGTTTTGTTGCAGATGGTGTTCATAATAGTCATTGCATAGAGTCAAATGATTTTCCATTTTGAATTTACATAGTGAATGTTTTTAACCCTAGAAGGAAGAGGTTGTTGAAATGAACCTGACAATCCTATAATCTATGGTCCTGTTGGCAAAGGATTCAGGAGTTCTAGAGTCATTAGTTGAATGGTGGTTGTATTAGGGATAACTTCTGAGAAATTTAAAAGAAAAAGAGAAAAGAGAAACCACAACAGTTGGAGGTGGCTATCCTGAATCATTTGTTTAAGTGGAGCTAAATGTTAAGTTTGGATGGTGATGGATTGTGGTTTTGAAAGAAATTGGTAGCGGCATGATGTCAGAATATTTGAGGCATGACTCTGTTGTGGAAAAAGACCTAAAATCTAACAAGTTTTGAAAAGGAACTTCATATTTATGTTGAAATTCAGTCCTTTGTTGAAGAGGTGGTGACTCTGTCTAAAGAACCAGTTGATATAAAAAGGAAAAGATTAATAATTTCTGCCAAAATTACCAGGTATTTTATTAAATCTAAATAGTTCACTATTTCTAATTGTGATGAGTGTTTGTAATTAATGATGAAAATGGTTCTAAACTAGATGTCTAGCATCAAGAAAGGGAACAATGATAAGATTTTCCATAATTATGATGATGCAGCATGTAAAAGGATTTATGAAACAATGTTTATGCTACACCGTATCTCTAAAAGCGAGGAATAATAATTCTAGTCACTGATGGAATCATGGTTGAGATGGTAAATGATATGTTTGATAAACATGTATTATTTTGATGAATTTTAAATGGGTATAAGTGATTTCCCATATGTAAATTCATAAATAAATATGCAAAGAAAATAAGTTGCATTAAGCCCTTCAGGGTGTTTTGTAACTCAAAGGTATATGCCTTTTATTTTCAGTGATTTCAGTGGTTACCCTAATCTAATTCCTAAGAAGATTAGGAAGTATTTTCCTAGATACTCAAGGAAAAGTATAAAATCAACCTCTAAGAATTTACAACATTTTGTAGATTTCATGGGAGATTATCCAATCAGTCATGAGGATGTTTCTATGAAGGTGTTTGTACAATCCTTGGGGGTTGATGCCAGGGATTGGTTTTCATATTTACCTGCCTATTATGTTAACTCATGGAATCAGTTGGTGATAGATTTTATGGAAAAATTTGGTGAAAGAATCAATCCCAACATATTAAGAAAAGGTTTTATGGGAATCCAAATAGAATAATATGAGTTAGTCCCAAATTTTTATCTCAAATTTTCAAGAGCTTTAAGAGAAATCCCTAGAGAAATAAGACCAAGTGAAGCTGAATGCTTAGTTGTATATCTTGGTGCTTTTGATAAGAGGATGGGTTATTTATTAAGGGATAAAGAGCCTACAGCCCTATATCAAGAATATCACATGGTTATGGAGATTGAAAACAATTTCAAATATTCAATGATGAAAGACTATTTGGCTGCAAGTATTAATTACCCTGTTTTAACTAATATTGCTAAAATTTCAGTGTTGGCTGCTCAAAACCTTCATGATAATAAGAGTGTTTTGAAAACCATAATATCCCCACCAATACAGGGTGATGATGATGAGATCCAAGCTGATGGCCAGTCCAATTTGAATAGTGATGATCAAACTTCTTTTGTGCCAGAATTGTATGAAATGAAAAGGCAAGAGGAAGAATCACCATATGAGTTTTTCTTGAGATTTTTGGAAGCCTTAATACAAATTCCTAGAGGTCTCAGACCTAATGACTATGGATGCATTGATTTGTTTTGTGAACTTTATGAACCTAGGCTAAGTACTTTTCCAGAAGAATTGAAACCTGCTAACTTGTCCCAAGTCCTTATATGGATACAAATTGCAGAATCAGCCAAAAATGTATCTACACAAAATGAAGATAATGCTTGCCCTTTTGAAGAAAGTTGGATAAATGTAGAAAAACTTATTGGGAAAAATGATGAAGGATTAAGGGAGACACCTGTTGTTGTTCCTTATCCTGAGTATAATGCTCATGTCATTGAGATCCTATTACAAACCAATGATTGTGATTTTAGAGGTGATGTTTCATTACTGAGAAAGAAGTTGAGACACTCCTTTTACCAGAATTGCATGGTAAAATGATGTCTCATGTTCCTACTTGTTTCTAGGTGATGGGACAGTTTTCAAATGATGAATTTCTGGAGTATACTCCAGGTATTTTGGAAATAGAACAAGTTTTTTTTATAAATGTTGAGGAACTGGGGAACAATGAGGTGTGTGATCAGAAGAATAGTATTGGAGATAACCAATATATTGGTAAATGTATTAGTATTATGGATTGTCCTGAATGCCTATGTGAAGTTGAGATGGATATGTTGTCACCTTCTGTCATTGATATTGATGGTGAAAATTTTTTAGCTTATAATGAAGGTGACATTGATATTATTAGTGAAAAGTTTTCATCTTATAATAAAGGTTACATTGATATTGTTGGTGAAACTTTTTCAGCTTGTGTCAAAATTTTCAATTATAAATTAACACATACAATAGGTGGTACTGAGAATAGGGAGGCTAGTGCATACTATTGTTCCTCTATTACCCATGATTAGATTGATATATTTGACCTTGCTTTTGAGGATTTTCATTTGAGAATAAATGAAGAAGTGCGAGGGAAGATCTATATTGAGAGGCCTGAGATGAATGTGTTTACACATTCCCTAAAGAATGATGTAGCTAATATTGCCAACATTTGTAATTCTATGATGTATTCCAAACTTACAAAATTTAGGTGCTGGGAACCAAGCTTATGTGGGAAGTTCTAGGGTGAGGATTCCCTGAGTTATGTATCATCTTTTCTGAGCAATGGAAGTATGGATAACATTCACATAGTTTTGTATGATAATTTTCAGTTTGATGTACAAACTGGTGATGATGCCAGAATGTGTGATGTTGCAGACCTGATAAGCTATGAATGTTTCCATTTCTCAGCTCAATTAAGCCAACATTCTATGAAATATGACTAGGGGTAGAGTAAGGTGAAATATTATCATGGTCATAAGTTTCTTTTAAATTTTGGGTACAAGGCATTGACTAAATTGGTGTAGGGGAGTATTAGTAAACATTATGATACTTCCATGGATATTGATTACCCCATAATTTTTGAAGCATCAAAAAGTAAAAACTATAAAATTGGTTTACTCTAAGTAATTGAGAATATTTTTTTTTGACAGAGGCAAGTTTTAATTTTCTTGTTTGGTGGCCTGGGGCCACCAAGTTAGTATGCACATGTCCAATTGAAAAAGCATTATGAAATATTTGTCAAGGCACTTATGTAATTTAGTGATCCAGTCTATGAAACAAGAGACTTTGGATTCTTGCTATGCCCACAAGGGGCATACATCCCTAGTCAGAGCCACTGGTGGGACTTTTAAAATTCAAAGAAGGAAGGCTTAAGGTTTTAGGGTTTATATTACCCATGGTAATAGAAATTATCAACTTTTGAAACCCTCATGTTATATTTCAACGTTGACTTGATACTGAGGGTAACCAGTCACTTAAGTTATCCATTTGGGCCTTTCCTTCATGCTCCTTCTAGCCCCTTTTCACCTAACCTACCGGTTTCCTATCTACCACTTTGGCTTTTAATATTTGTATCACCAAGGGTTTTCTGGTTAGTCCCACCACTATTATATATTTGTTTACATTCAACTTGGTGAACCGTCCGATCACAGATGATCTGGACTGTTCCTCGTAGAACTCACAAGTTTGTCTGCTGATGTCACTAAAGTGGTGCAAGGTTTGCAATATGCCACCATCTGTCATATACAGAAGGGTGGGGCCTTTTCCCCAGGTTCTAGCAGCTACAAGTGGTTGTATTTTCACCAACAAAGGATTTTAATGATGGGGTTGAAAATAAATGTCCCTCGCACACGTCGCACGATCAAAGTAAATGTTCCTAAATTACTATGAGGTTTGCGAAGAGGAAAAACATGGCCTGGATATTGAGTAAAAATGGCTTTGTGGGGCCTACTTCCCAATTGCAACCTCCTATTTTTGTGGACTATGATTGGTTGTGGTTTTTCCCAAGCGTTGATGTGGATTTTCAATAATGATTGACCCGATCTGAGTTGTCCAACCTACCAGGTCTATTCTTCATCACTGGTTCAAATTCAAAGGGGGTACTATTCATCCGTGTGAGCATTTTTTGCACTCTATAACTTGTTTCATTAAAGGCGCGGGTTTTCCAAAGGATCTTCTCTTGATTTTCTTGTTTGTGAGTGATGCCCTCTTGTTAAGTGCAATAATGGGTTGTACGTTGTTTCCTCATGAGCCTAGAATACTTTTGTGCTAGCTACATCAGAAAAATCTCTCAAATGCTCATACTGCATTTGAGAAATTAATATCCCTCACACCAATTCACTCTATAAATGCTTGCTAAGTTACCCAATGTTATCATTGCATTTTGAGTTGTTTTTTTTGCAAATGGTGGTTCTTTCTCCTATATCATGTGAGATACTTTTCTTCAATGGACAAATCCACAGTGTGTAGAAGTTCCAAAGTAAAGGCCAAGAGGTCACTACTCAAGGATGAGCAACCTATTCCCAGTAAACCTCATGTTGCTACTCAAAATATTGGCAAAAGGCGTGAGCGTTGCGTGTCCCCTATTGTGATTTCTTCAGGTTCTGATGGCAACGGGTCTGAGATGAACTTGGACTATCGATGTTATCTAGTGGCCATGAGTGAACTTATGGGGTTAGATGAAGAGGTCCTTGCAATTTCACCAATAACTGCAATGGCATCGTGCCAAGTTGTTGGAGCTCGTGTTGATGTGGATGGAAAGAAGAAGGTAGTTCTACCCCAAACTGAGGCGAGAAGCAGAAGCAATCACTTGTACCGAGGTTGTGGGTTGAATTAATTATTGTTGGTGTTGGGTGTGTTGCTCGTCGGTGGTGTTTTTTTTGGGTGTTGTTTTTTGTTGATATGGACGTGTGTGTGCCTAGCATGACTTTTTGTTTTCTCTCTGGCTGGTTACTGGGTGTAACCATTTTTTGATTCCTCGGATCTTGTACTTTGTTTTCCAATGATGAGGAATGTTTTGAAATGTAATTTTGAATTTCATTTAGAATAAAATTCATTTTTGAAATTAACAATGTAGCCCAATGGTTATTGCTCTCCTGTCTATAAAGGAGATCTCACAGCTCATTGTTAGGGGTCAGATTTTGGATCTAGAAAGTTTTGGATATTTGTACAGTTATTTTGTTTACTGTAGTTTTCTTGAAGGTTTTAGTTACTATCTTTTATGGTCAAGATTACTATGAAGCAAGCAAGCTATGTTGATGTAATTACAGATATTAAAGCAATGAATGATAATCATTTTGGAACAATTTCTCTCCTAATTGTATGTCATAAGTTGTGAATGAACCTATTAATGATATATTTATTCACCTTCAATGGTATATTTGAATGTGTTCTTCATTTCTATTTTTTAACTCAATGAGTTAATCAAATTGCTTGAAAATGAGTTACAGATTTATGGTTATATATTCAGGATTTGCAAAGGAGTGTAGTTTTAAAACTAAAATTTGCATGATGTAAATCATCATGGTGATATGTCCATAATATATGGATTATGTTTTGTATGAGTGTTGCCCAATGGATGAGGCACTGGCTATTTTCTTTAGGGTTAATACGAGGCTTTAGTTCTAAGCATGGTGGTCTAAGATCTGGACAAAATAAAATATTAACCCTTTCTCTTTATGAGATGAAAATCTCATATTGAAATCTTTAGTCTCGTTGCTCTAAGATAACTATTATTATTCTTTGTTTTTCCAATACAAAAGTAATTACTATCTCATGGTGTGTGTAGGGATTGTAATCTATAAGAAGAAGTGTTCTTGCTAGTCATAAAATAATCTTATGAACATACTTATGTTTACCCATCTTGGTTTCAAAGAGCCAAAAGTGTAGGAGATTCAGTCTTTGACTGAATCTCATTAGTTGGACACTAGCCTTTGTGGTTGTTTAATATAGAGGTTGGCTACCTCTTAGAGAGTTTCAAATTTTAGCTAGGTTGCATTTAAAAAAAAAAAAACCAACAGGTATCATGTTGATTGCCCCAACTATGTTGATCTTCGTTTTGTCTAACTGTGTCAGCTTGTGTCAAGAGGGAGTTGGAACTATTCCTAGGGCTTTACACACTGCCAGGGGAATGAAATTGGTGGAAGCTCCTGAATCAAGCAAGAAAATATGTAAATTCTTTCTAAATATTTTGATGGTGGTCAAGAAGGGAGGGGTTTCCAAATTTCCTTGAAATAGCCCCCCTAAAATGTCAACTTGGGCCACCTAAACCTTATCTTTATCATTATCCTTATTTTGGGCTTGGGTCTAATCCAATTCCTTAGCAGGTTGTTTGTTTACTTATTGATTTGAAGGTGTTTTTATTTTCCTATTAAATATCTAGTGAACATTAGGCTCATTTCGTGAATCATCAAAGGAGACCCTCTTGATAAGTACTTTCTGGGCTAAATTGGATAAAGGAGTCCAATTGATAATTCTAAAAAAGGTATTCCTAGCTAATGGGACCTTAAGCAACTCAAAGGCAGTCATGCTTAGCTTGACCTTCTAAAATTCTTGTGCTGTATAATCTCTCATTTATTCAATTTCAGCTTCGAAGGGGGGGCTTTGAGAGGAGCCAATGGGTTGGTGTTATTTTTGGCTCTACTTCCTATTCTTGTTAAAGTACCAAGTGGGTACATGAGGATAGCCTAGGTTATTATTGGCATTCAGGTCTGGAGCAGTTCTAAAGTTATTATGTGGGGTAGAGATTGTGAAAATTTTGCCTACTTATCTATTCCTTAAGTCATATGGGGTTGCCCTTTGGTGAAACATATGGACTTCATCCTCTCTAGGTTCTTCCTCATCTATTGGGCCATTGTCTACTGAATTAAAGAGTTGGGACAAAGGGCTCTTAGCACTTACCTCTTCTTCTTTACCATCATTCATGGCAGAAATCTCCTTCTTGCGCATGTTGCTCTCGCCCTTGGGGAAAGGATATTTGATTTACAACCAACACTGAGGAGTCATATGGTTCAAATAGAACAAGGTGCCTACATCCTAAATTATCAACCACATTCTAGACTTCTATCTGGAAAATATCGGTGACTATCTAGAACTCTAGACAATCTAATTTGGAATGTATGCTCATCTTATGGATATGAAACCAACTGGATAAGGCTGCCTCAACCAAGTATACCCCGCTTGTGGTCTTATCATTATTTCTTGGCTAATCAAGTGGCATGGGAACACCACCATTGTTCAGCCCCATGTTCCATTATTGATTCTCCCTCTGTGAGGCCCTTCTGTCGAAGTATTGTCCTCAATTTTGACCTATTTCATAATTTTGTCTAGAAGGAGAACCCAAATCATGGTTGTCATAGTTGAGGTTGGCTTGGATGCTTCTTTGTGATTCCTACAAATATTTTTTTTATTCCTCAAGTGTGTTATATCATTTGAAATCTTCTTAATCATCTCCATCAGCTCATCTATCTAATCCTTTTCAACGTTGTTTGGTTGCATAGTTGAATTTTAAAGGAAGACCAACTGCACTACTGGTTAATTATGTTGATAAAGTGGGAACTCATAGCATTTTTGGTATGCCAACACTTGGGGAATCTGAGCATAAACCTAATAATATGGTGGCTACAAGTATTGAGGCATGATAGGTGCCTGATTCAATGGTTTTCCAGGGTGAGTCACTAGTGTCAGTTATGGGATTTGATTTATTAAAGGTGTTTACTATGCCAAAGCTTGGGTAATCCCTTGAACCTGATATGAGTGGGAAACCAGTCCTAAAGATGGTAGTAGACCAATAATTTTTTTCCTAGATTTGTACTAGCTTTAATTACTTTTGTGTAGGCATCCAACAACTGACCCAACTATGGGTTCATCCTCTTCATCAAGGAAAAAGTGAGGTTGTTCAAGGTTGTCTAGTATACCAATCAGGTAGATGCATCATCAACTACATAAGGCATTTGTAGCCTCATGTATGCTCGGTGAAATCTATCATTAAAAGAGTTGATTAGTTTGTTGATTTCCCTTCAAATAACCATGAACTATTGGTATAACTTAGAAGGGTTGAGTTGGATTTTGATTTTTTGTAGGAGGGCATCCTTCAAAGAGATCCCAAGTGGTTATGGATTATGTTGGCAAGTGAATGTACCAATAGAAGGCCTCCTCCCCCAAGGAGTAAGGGAAGAGCCTTCATGCAACATCTTCATGTATGATCCGCATATATTTCAAGGTTTTTTAAAATATTTTGATGTGTTCTCTTGTTGTTTGTTGCGGATCCCAAGGGTTAAACTTGGTGGAAAATCCCTCTGGGTTCTTGGGCATATCATGGTAAACATTGAAGGACAAAGGGGATGGATTTTTGCCTAAACACACCATTGGAGGTGGAGGTGGAGGAGGATGTGCTAGAATTCCTTGAGGTTGCAAAGGGATAGCAACAGTTACTAAGATAACGCCCAGGAAAGGAGTTGTGTTGGGCTGGAAAGTAGCACCTTGGTTATGAGAGGTTGCAACCTAGAAGGTAGTTTGGAGTGATTAGGGAGAGGAAAGGGTTGCCACAGGTGAAGGAGAAAGTGAATACAAGTGGTTGAAATGAGAAGGCGAGGATGGATTTGAAGTGGTTTGTTCGGAAGTGTTAGAAATGGATGCTTCCCCTCTTTTAGCTCTTCTAGCATTGGTAGGGGGTGGTAGCTCTTGAAAATCCCCTTTATTTGGTGTAGATCTTAATACTCTATGGAACCTCTTAGCGGAGAAGGAATTAATTCGATCCAACTTAGCATAGTTGTGGCCCTCCTTCTAGCACCATTTTTTTTATGGGTTTTTTTGCACTTGTCAACACAGGTAATGCATAGATGCATCACCTCTCTTAAAAGGAAACAATCTACAAACAAGTTATGAATCACTATCCCAAAATCTCTCAGGTGTTAGGTCATGACAATTTTGAAATCTCTCAATTGGTTTATGTGATCTACTGGTAATCACAAGGAAGCCTTGCATATGCTAAGTTGGGGGGGAATTGGTCCTTCGGACGGAGTTCTTAAGGTGTTGGAGTTGAAATGCAATTGCTGCAAGTTCAAAATAGTAGTTTAAACTCCATCAATTATCATCAAATTTAGCTTTACAATGATGCCTGAACTTTTCTTAAATTACTACTTCAAAGAAAGGTCAAAAGGGAAGGGAGAAGAGGAATTTCCTACACCTACAACTACCAATGAACAGTGATAAGGGAGAACACTACAGTGGACAACCTTCCTGAAACTAAGTTCCACTTAACCAAATCAGCTTACGGTATCATGAAACTAGTGCTTTCTTCTAAGATCTAGAGATTTTCAACCATTAGTTCACCATAAACATGAATAAAAGATGAATTTTAAGTGGAGCAATCAATACATGTTCAGACTAGCTTTAAACTGCTATTTATCATCAACAAACAACAAAAATCATAAACAAGGAAGGGCATCAATACAATAGAATTGTTCAACATCAATGAAAAACATTAAATAATCTACTAAATCATGTAAAACAAATAGGGCAACAAAGTAAATCTACTCAAATTTACTAACTATAAGGAGAAAAATCATGAAACATGGATGAAACTCAAGAATCCACCAAAATCAATGAATTTCTTTTAGAATTTCAGTAGCATGTCTTTACAACAACTCAACTCTCTTTTGAAAATGAGAGGAGACCCCCTATTTATAGTGCTCAAAAAGAAAAATGAGGGGCCAAGATTTAATCTTATTGTGTGGCCAATATGCACTACAAACTAGGGTTCACCTACAACCAATATTTTACAATTTAAAATACATTGCTTGTCTTTTAGTGTATTTTGTCTTCTAGTACCTGCTACTATAGCACTTTTTTACTGTAGCAGGTTGTTATTTGTTGTAGCTTATACAGTGAGTAAATCATCATCAATAATAGGCTTTCCTTCATTTTTCTTTGCAATGGCATACTCCATAAATTTTCCTATCAATACCTGGAGCTTATCCCATTCCATTATATCTGATTGAAGCAATTGAAATGACACTTTATTTGATCTACCCATAATTAGCTCCCAATTCTTCAGGCACTTAGGAATATATTTTTCCATTTGTTTAGATTGGAAGAATTCCCTAGTAGCAAAGTCAATAAAATCTGGCATTAACAAATCTGCAGCCCCGTTCTCCATCTTTTTATGAAAATATGGCCTTACTTTTTTTTTGATCTAGCTCTATGGGAGGCATATCATAATTTTTCAGCAGCTCTAGATACTCCTTGCAATCTACTCGATGCTCTTTGACCCATTCTAGCTCTAGGTCCACTTCATGGAGTACCTACTCCAGTACCTCTTTCTGGTGGTCTAGGCCCATTTTCCAAGTCTCGACTAGCCATTGATCCTCAAAGCTCCTTCTCCAATTATTTTTTGGGCATCTTGAGAATAGCTTTGAGCTTAGGATAGGTAATCCTATAGAGCTCAGTGAAGAATTGATACATTTTCTCAGTGACCTCTAGCTACTTTTTCACGTCTTAGAAATTTTTGGTTGTTCGAATGACATGGACAATGCCCATATCTTCATTGTAGATCACTCTCTGGAACCAATCATTAGTGGCCTTATACCAGTTATTCCTTTTTTCTAGATTGTTCAATTGATCTTTTGATAGCAACAATGGTGGGGTTGATGAGGTTGTTGGTAGTTCCTCAGTAGATGACCACTAATGTATGTAGGTAGTTAGGTCTTCCACTTGCACTTTAAGTTCCTCCTTGGAGGATTGATCATTATTCATTTGATGTACAATTTTAGCCACAGACCCTTGGAGCTAATCAATATTTTTCTCCCTTGTAGCTATACCTAGGTCAATGGTAGAGATATTAAATGTTACCCCCTCTTCTTTATCTAATACCAGGGTGGAAATTTGCACCATCTGATATCCTGATGTATCCATTGTGATGTGTGACCTTACTTTTGGCTTCTTCTCTTTCTTTGCTCCTATTTGAGATCATGCTAGGATTGATTTAGTCTTTCCTTCGGATCCATAGGAGAGGGGATCTTCTTTTGTAGCTATTTCTCCAACCATTCAGGCATTTTAGATCCCTCCTTTGGTGATTCCTAACCACCCTCTTCTCTTTGAACATGTTTAATAGCATACTCTTCATGGCCTAAAGCCTCTTTCTTTGTTTTCTCCTCTTCTTATTCATTTGAATGTTTGATAAATATCGCTTTTTCCTCAGTAGCAGCAATATTGTTTGGGTTTGTCCTCCCCTTTATGTATCTTTTCTTCTTCTTTCCTAAGCTCTACATGACATTCTACCTTAGGAATTTTCCTTGTTTCATCTTTTTCTTTAGGTTTTCCTATTGGCCAATGCCTTAATTTTGTTCTTTGGGAAAGGGCTCAATATATATTTCTGTGTCTTCCTCCATTCCCTTCCTTTCTTCTGAGGACTACCTCTCACTTCCTCATCAACATCCTTGAGTGTCTTGGACAACTCCTCTACAATCCCTTGATTAAAGCACTCTATCACATACTTGGCACTACTATCCTTGACATCTTCCTCTAAGGATTCAAACTTCTCTTCCTCTTCGTATACTACCTCATCAATGACCAGGTGTTCATACTATAGATGTGCATGGTAGTCATATTTCAAGGGATCCTTGAGCTTGACATCCTTTTCCTTTATAGTTGCCTCCCTCATTTTCCTTTCAAGATGCTCTAAAATCCACATTGTCATCTCCATTTTATTTGACTCTGTAGGAGGAGGGATAGGGAGATTGGAAATGGCTTGACCTAGAGTATCTCGCACCATAGGATTCATTAGTACCATAGAAAGATCCATGGGAATGTTTTGCATATGGTAGGAAAATGCTTTTGTGGAGAGAAAGGGAAGGTATAGTTGTTGTGGTGGCCAAGCGAACCATGTATGACGGGGCCATCGAAGAGGAATAAAGTTGGGAAGTTGTCATAGAGGAGGAATCTCTCACTATAATAGGCATAGTAGGGGAGGTGGAGGAAAGTTGCACCGATATGTTTACCGCAGATGGGGAGGAGATAGCTAAATATTGAGATATTAGAGGAGGAGTAATATCAGTGAAAATAGTGGTGGTAGCAAGAGTAGAGGGGACA
The DNA here is from genome assembly GCA_007115665.2 of Sequoiadendron giganteum. NCBI lineage: Eukaryota > Viridiplantae > Streptophyta > Pinopsida > Cupressales > Cupressaceae > Sequoiadendron > Sequoiadendron giganteum. The sequence goes on along the minus strand of CM021104.1, from coordinate 467,203,118 downwards.
GGTGGTGAGTTGGATTGCTCTACCTCTTCCTCTTCTTCTCCTTCCTACATTGAATCTTCTTGAATTATGGGCATCTCAGAGAACCCGCCCGATTTCTTAGCTTTTTTTGAGGTCTCAGCCTTTGATAGATTCCTTGAATACACTTTATGCTTCAGCTGAAACTCTAGTACCCCACTTATTTTATGGGACCTGGTGGTTGGAGGAGACTTGGGAGCTTCCTCAGTTGGGGTAGCAACAGTTATCCTATATATTTCTCTCTCAAGCTCATCTTCAAGCTTATTGTAGGTAATTTCAACCCCTTGAAGCTTCAATTGAGTAGTTTTTTCATCAATCCATTGGCTGGTTTTGCACTTGATTGGATTTGTCAAAATGTTGAGGTTTTTGACCTCTTCCTCATTCCAATCTATGAGGGGCAATGGTATATTAGCAACAACATTGAATCTTAGATCTATAACTGTGCTTTCATCTTCAACAATCTGATATGGTACTAGGAATAGCTTGACTATCTTGACAAAGTATGTCACCATACACATGTAATGTCTCAGACATACCTCCTTATCATCTCGGAATTTGGCCCAAAAATATTCAATGCTATGCAGATGGGCCTATTCCTTTCCAGTGAGCTTCTTCATTTTTTTGTAGGGGGCCATTCTCAGCTGAGGAGTGTACTAGCTTAGATTGTACTCAACAAGCTCCATTTTAGAATGCTCAGCACTTTGGGTAGTTAGGAGAGCATACATTCCCTATCCAAAGGTGAGAGGATAAGGCATTGTTGGCCGATGCTTCCCAACAAAGAGATTAAGGGAAATTTGTAGTTGCCTCAACACCTCTAGCAATATCATCCAATCATTTGGATACTGGCGTAGCTTGTATGGCTTGTCATTGAAGCCCTCAATTGGAATATAAGTAAATTTGGGAAATTCGATGAAAAGGAATGCAAACCTTTAGATGAACACATGGGTGCTATCATTGAATCTTATTTCAAAGTCCCCTCTGATAAGTCTAATGATGTGCCCGATGAATGCATTGTTCACCCTACAATAGTCTCTCTTGGAATTCTAGTATTGGAGTTGTGGATACTCATAATACACATTCAATTCTCTCCCCAGAGTTGTGTTTTGTTCCATAAATAGGCCTTTGTATGGATTGGCATTAGCCAAAAGGTAGGCCAAATAAGAGGTCATATAGAATTGGTGGGACTTCTTTACCACTAGAAACTACTCATGTAAGTTCATGCTAATCATCTAGGCCTAGTCAAACTTGGTTGTACCTCTGATAATTTCCTCTATGAAATAAAACATCCATCAAAGAAATAAGCTACAGTCAACATGCCCATGACTCTTCTTATCAAAGTCACCAATTCATGATAATCTTAATAGAATTCACTCCTAAATAATTATTGGGGCACCTTGTCTACACTCCCCATTTTTTATTTTAAACCAATATTGGTTGATCAATTTATTGCACTTCAAGGGGTCCACCTTCCACATGTTCTCTATGTATTCCATTGATACTTGTTTTGTAGGTTCATGAGTGGTATGAGGAATGTATGTGCTATACACTGGGTGGAGATATCAAATAACACCCAACCATCCTGGTCTATAATTTCTTTTCTTTTCTCTTGGTAGGCTTCCCTCCAAGCCAATACCAATTTAGGTACTACAAGTGCTGGTGTGAAGTTAGTCACCTTAGCCAGACTGCTCTTCCTTATTCTAATTGTTTTCTCTATGGTGGGGTTAATTATGACACTATGTCTGAACTCATCTATATCTATGTGGCCGAGGTTAGTGCTTGTGATCTTGTTCCATTTTGTGGTGAGCCTAGAGGTAACCTCCACTCCTTGAAATTGATATTTCATTTGGTCTTTTTCTTCTTTCCCTCTTGTAGCCTTAGTAGATTTCTTCCCCTTTTCTTGCTCAATGGATGCCCTCGATGGTCCTATAGTTGGTTTCATAAATTATGCAGGAAAAGATGCAATAAACATATTCATATATAAAATGAGGGAAACATTAGCAAAATCCTATAAAACAGACATTAGATCAACAAATTCATCCTTCATTAATCATAACATCTCTTAAAAATCCTTGTTTTCCTTTCATTCGAGGGAGATAGAGCAATGCAGGCCCAAGGATGTGGGCTCCCCTAGGTTGGAGGCTACTTTGGAGGCAGCAGTGGGAAGACAGTGAAGAGGGTACGATAGCCCATACTCAGCCACCTGCATCAGTATTTTTATACAAAGAGTGGGACCCACCAGATATTAAGTCACTTAGTTATGGGGATCCAGTCATTTTTGAGGTCCTTGGGGTCATAGCTTGATTGTTTTCACATGCATGCCAGGGAGCCACACAGGAAAGCAGTGCCTCAGCCATTTGGAGCTCCACCATTTAGAAACAACTCCAACATGAAAGAAACCCACAGAAAGAGTCCCACATAGTGGGATCCATAGGCAGGGATGATGTATTTAAAACATCTTCAAAGGTTTATGTCTTTCAAAAGGGTGCAGGCAAAAAGGCACGGGGAGTGGCTACGCGATGACCATTCGGAAATGGTGGAGATGGGACAGAAGCTTGGAGGTAGCAGTTTGCATCATTAAGCCCACATGAGTCATCAACGCATAACATCATTTACTTTGGGAAGGCCAAATGGCCATAGGAGGGTTGGACCCCACAAATCTAGAGGAAACCTAAGCACAACCATTTAAAATGGTGATTAGCATGGGGCAATCCACAGATGGTAGCCTGCAAGGGTCGACCCACAAGGGGTTGACACTTAGTCGATTTTAGAAGACTCAACCTAGATAGTGAGGGCGGACACACCACCCGCATAGTAGATGACAAAGCAAGGTTTGCTTCTTAGGATCAAGAATTGCTATTGGTGATGAACAATGGATGATGGTCCACAAGAGATGGACTGCATAAGGCCTAACAATGTTAAGGTTTCCCTAGTGCCGAAGGGATCCAGTGGGGTCTGTGGAGTGGGAGGGCGGCATATGATGGTCATTTAATGGTGGCAAGGTAAAGTGCCAGTGGCACTAAGTGGCCCACAAAATCGGACCCGCAAGTTTAACAACCCCTAGGTGATTTTAACTAAGTGTTGAGTTTAATCTCGAAGGCAACAAAAAAGAGGGCTAATAGATCCCACCAAGCATAAGGGTAAGGTGAAATGGTCGTTAAGAAATAGTGAAGGGAATGAGCCATCCATAGGCAGAATCCTACAAAGCGGGACCCACAAAGGTCGTTGGGGTGCCCGAAAGGTAATATTTTTGCTAAGTTCAAAGGCGAGATGACAAGAGGGTGGCATCCACCCACATCTATGGATCTTATGTAGGTGGCGATCGTTGTTCAAGGTTCGTCGACTATAGAATTGATGTAACGATGGTGAATAAGTAGTGGACCTAAAGGTCTTGATGACCCTAGCCAAGAATTGTGGTCATGACATAGAGTTATTCCTAGCCCTAAAAGGCCAAATTTCAATGATTTTTTAGTTTTTCCAATGTAGGTTTGTGCGAAACTCATTGTTTTAGTGAATTTCCTAGTTTTCCCTTTTAAGATCTTAAGATTTTGTAAAATTTCAATGAAAAACATATAACTAGGTGGCGATGGAAGCCTTTCCTGAACAACCCACAAGAAATCTTGATGAATATGATGGAAACAATGATCAAACGACAACGGGATCACACAAGCACAGAGGTGGCAAAGGTAGGTGGCACATTGAAAAATGTAGAGAGAATGTCGATGAAAATGACATCTCATTTTCAACTATTTATATAAATTTGTGTATTAATTTCTTGCACGATGGAAAGCATAGTTGGTGGGCACACATTTTTAAATTTCTGGCAGTGGGAATGATAGAGCCTGCAAGGCAGGTGGTAGCCAAGAGTTCATCATTTCGTAGTAGCGAAAGGAACGAACAAGGTGGACACGAGACCTACAAGGAGGGTCAATGGGACAACCTGACTACTTTGTAGAAAATGAAGAGACAACATACTTCCACCAAGGGCGGCTCGCAATGGCAAACTGACAAGGAGCAAAAGGCGGCAATCTTAAGGACTCAAGGCAAATAGCCAAAGGGACTCTGTGAAGGTCAAAGACCTGAATATTTTAAGTGTAGTGAAACTTGGTCAGCTTAAGGTGATAACCTTAGGACTAATTGACCACTTAGGACTAAAAAAAAAGGGGAACATAAAATGAGGTGAGGGCAAAAGCAACCTGAAGAACAATGAAAGAGAGGGTCCCCATTCTGAATAAGGCATGTGTGATATGGGCACAACATTACCTTACCAGGTTCCTTATGTAGTCATTGTCTCACAATTGTGGTTTGTTGGAAAATATTTTCCAAGGATGTGTAGCTAGGAAAATTGGCATGTGTTGTCATAATCACAAGCAAAATATCAAAAAAGATACATATAGCATACTTCTATCTTTCCATGAGTAGCTCAATAAATTAAGATCCAAAATAAAGGAAAAAAATTCATATGAGAAAGTGATACTATATTTAACATCCTCAACATAAGAGATTAAGAACAAAAACTTTGTAACTAAAGCCAAAATAAGTATAATAACCCAAGATTGCTTGATTCAGTGAATCAACAATATTTTAACGATATGCCATGCTTAAGAGATGAAACATGGGTGGATTTTCAGTCTCCTCATAAGCAAGAAGTTTCATGCAATCCTACAAAACTAGGACAAATATGCTACAAGTAAGCAAGAACTACTTTTTCTTTGAAGTACAAGTCAATTAAACAATTTCAACACTATAATATATGAGTTATCACCAAACAAATTCTTCAACCTCATTTCCTAAATAATTCCATAAAGTCCAAGAAATTACATGTGAATGTACTAAGATGATTTCTTATTTATTTTTGATAATGCCTCCCAAACATCATCACTCAACAATTATGAAGGTTCCATAAAATGACATCATTAAGTGTCTTTGCAACCTCTCAATCCAGCTTGTGAGCCTTAAGCAGGTAAGGCAAACTAAAGAATAAAGAAATAATAACCAGCCTAATGCTAGAAAAAATTAGCTAAATTATATGTTCAATTTTCTAAAAAAAAATAATGTAAAATTCATAACCTTGCTTCTAAATATTTTTTAAAGAAACCCTATTTTTTTGATTTTCCTATTTTTTATAGTTTCAAAATATCCATTTCAGAAACTAAGCCCACTTCTAGTTGTAGATAACATGTAATTTAAGGAACAAACAGATATAGATAGCAGCCATGAGCATATTTTATTGTGATTAGTACTAGCACAATAGTTGAGCATCCACAAATCCATCAAAAAACATTAATCAACGAACCTAGCTGACCAATTAACTATCTTGATTATTATATTGAACCATGGTTAAGCATGCTTGAGTTGGAGTAGTACTAGGATGGGTGACCTCCTAGGAAGGCCCAATTCTTCAACTTTATAAGAATCACCTAGATGTAATGAATACCAAGTGGACCACTCATTATAATGAGAGACGAGTTCTTGTGAACCACTACTAATGAAACATGAGTCAATGCGTTTGACTTGAAAAAATACACTATTGAATTTTGATAACAATATCATAATTTGACATGTTGTGGAAAATACCTCCTACTTATCAACTATATTGATTATTCAATCAACTAATTTTTTGATTTAAGATTTAACTCAATCAATCAATTAGTTAAGAAATTGTTTGATGAGTGGAGACAAAAACTCATTGACATGAGTGAAACATGAAATTGACTTATTCATAAACTGACTTTGATTGATAAATGAAATGCGGGTGAAGATAATTAGAATTATTTATTTATTTTAATTGGATATATGTGCATGGATTAATTAGAGATAATTAATTATACATAGGGTGATATTATAGGGAATAATATAATGTAATCAATTAATTGACTAAATGAATTAAAATAAAGTTGATAAATCAAAGGTGTGCCAAGACAATGAGAATAACTTGACAATAGAATTGGTCAATTGACAAATATTGATAGACTTGATCAAATGGAATGATTGTTAGTCAATATAATGAGAGTAGGGTGATTAAATGGGATGATTACAACAAAGCTAAGGTGATAAACTTTAGTAATCTACAATAGATATGCACAAAATTAATTTGGTGGAAAGGATTTAAAAACTTTCAATAAAATATAATTTAAAGGCATAAAGCCAAATTCCACAACCTTTGCCAACATCCTCCCTGCCTGTGCCAAAATGGGAGCTTTGAAACAAGATATGAATATCCATCAATACATAGAAAATACATGACAGTATCCTTATAAGAAATGTGGTCTATGGATTGTAATATTATACATATGCACAAAATGGATTTGTTGAAAAGGCTTTAGAAACTTTCAAGCAAATGAAATTGGTAGGTGTAAAGCCAGATTCCACAATGTTTGCTAGCATACTCCCTACTTATAATAAAATTTGAGCTTTGGATAGGGTATGTACATCCATAAAAGTATAAAAAAAGTGGATTTGTGTTAGATATTATGGTTGGAAATGCTTTGGTAGAAATGCATGCAAAATGTGGAAGCACAAGCAAGGCACATGAACTATTTGACAAAATGCCTCAAAGAGATGTCATCTCATGGAATGCAATGATTTCAAGTTTTTTAAAAAATTGTTTGTTGAAAAGGCTTTCAAAACTTTCAAATGAATTCAATTGATAGGTATAAAGCCAAATTTTTTGCCAGTCCTCCCTACTTGTGCCAAAATGATGCAACTTATGTTATTCTCTAAAACATTTGTACGAGGTTTAAATAGTAAAGAGATTGATGAAAGATAGAGGAATTAAAAATATACTTGGATGTAGGTGGATTGAATGTCATAAACTAGTACATGTTTGTTTTGTGTAGGAGATAGATCACATCCACAAACATGGCAGAGCTATGCAAAGTAGGAGAAATTGGCTTGGCAAATGAAAGCAGTGGGGTATAAAGAATCAATTATCTACCACCATAGTGAAAAGTTAGCAATTACATTTGGTTTGTTAAACATGGCCCTTGGTAAAAATATTAGAGTTGTTAAGAACCTTCAAGTATGTTTTGATTGCCACACTGCATCTAAATTCATCTCCAATATTGTTGCAAGAGAAATTTTTCTGAGAGATGTGAGCCATTTCCATCATTTTAAATAGGGACAACTTTGGATGAACTAGAATAATATTATATTCAAGGGTAGAAAAGTTCCCTACAAGATTCATTCATGAATTATGTACCAACCCATTATTGTACAAGATTCTATTCAGCTGGAGAACATTACCAGTCACATGTTGCACCTCTAAGAGTGTCAAAGAGGTTATTGAAGAAGAAGCCTCTTTCTAAAGACCCAATCTTACAACAGACCCACAAGAGGCAAGTCCATTATTGAAAACAATGTTATAGAAACTTCTAAGCAACAAGGAAATTGACTCAGAGTTGCAGAAACTCTTTCAGGTGCAAGAGAACTATCTAAAGCTAAAACTTTAGGAGATCCCCGGTCCTTTCTCTTTTCTAAAAAATATGTATCATGTATCTGTAGGACACCTTATTAAATAATTTATAATTTAAATATTAAAATTATCTTTTAGTGGAATACGTACTGGAGCCTCATATGCCTAATAGTGGCTAGCTTGATGATGACCCAGAAAACTTACCATTCCCTTTTACCTTTCTCATTAACATAAAGTAATTCTTATGGTAAGATATTTAAGGTTATTAAGTGACAATTTTATTCAATACCATTGTTTATTCACCTTTCTCAACACTTACATGATATTCCTATCATATTTTTTGGTATATTCTTACTTAATAGATCTATGAGACCTACTATAGGTGTTTTCATCTTTATATTTTTTTAATTACAAAGAAAAAATGATTAAGTTTTGGTACAATTAAGTTTCATAATTACAACAGTGATGACTAAACTGAATTGGACAATAAACAAGACAGAGTACATTTTAAATCTGGTTAAAAAGTAGCTAAGAAACAAAAAAAGTGAAAATAATAATGCAAAGCAAACCACCCAAGAAAGAATACAACCAAACCACTCCACAACTATTAAAACCTAGAATCGGCCATTACTTGTGATTGTTAATTCCAAATGCATACACTTCCAAAATAAAGACTCGCAAGTATCCTACATGAGGAGAAACAAACATAACAATCAGTTTACTGTGGCTAAAATATTACAATTTTTTGTTCACTATAACATCGCCTAGAAATATTAATACTTTACTATATTATTCATGACAAAAAAAATAACACAATATTCTAGATTTTAAAAACTAATGATGGATGTTTGACAAATGTTGAGCCTGAGAAAAGTCACCATCTATCCTCTAGAGTTAGAATAAGAGAAATATGTGTTTAATGTTTCTTACTAGAGAATAGAAGCAATTAGAAGCCCACCTTTTGAAAGTGGATAGAAAAATTTGTAGTAATTTGAAGAACTATACCGTATACAAACAAAATTCAAGTAAGGTTAACAAAATTCAATCTCTAAGATAATTGTTCATTAAAGACTTGAATATGATATCCAAGTATGCTATGTTTATAGAAAAGAATCAATATATTTTTTAAAAAAAACTACTATAATGCACTATAGGAATTGTGTAAGAAATTCTTGAACTTGTCATGTGATGATAAGAGATTACAGCCTATGGGAATTGATGACATATAGTGCAGATTTGAAAGAATAAGTAAAGAAGATGGTGCACAAGTGGACCTGAATTTATTGAATAAAATACATATCAAAAAATTAGTTAGTACCAGTAACTGAACCACAATAGTGATTTAATGATAACCACCTTTTGAAAGGTGTATTACTATTTTCTAACATAGTAATGTAATAGATGTTTTTCCTTCTATCTTGGTAACATAAAAAATGCAATAGACATATATGATGATGTAAACCTAAGCAGTAACAAATTTTAGGTGAATTTTATGTCAATCTAAAAATTTAGAATCCTTTGGAATATATGATATTGTTGGAAAAGAAAGGATATACAACTGAGAGGGGGGAGTGAATCAGTTTTCATAGATTATTCAAACCTATTAAACCTTACTCAACTTATTGTCAGATTTGATGAAAGAACATTAAGCATAAAAAATCACCACATCAGAAAAATAAAGAACACCGAGATTTTATACGTGGAAACCCTGTTAGGGGAAAAACCATGGTGGATGTCTGTCCACAATATTATACCATGTTAAAAGTATAGAGATTAATAATGAGAATGTGCATGCATTCAGGAACACCTCCTAGAGATCACTGCTCATAGAAGACACGCTATCTTACATAAATATTTAGATTAAAACCATCTGAAAGACTCGAACTGAGAAATTAGCTTCTTCAAAAGCCTGATTACAGTTCTCGTTAAGCACATAAACACTTCTTCACACTTCACTCAATCTTCTTCACACTTCACTCAATATTCTTCACACTCTTCTTTGCAATCAAATGATCTAATCTTTATTCACACATAACACTTGCATACTTTGCATTACACACACATACATCTCAAATGAAGAAGACAATCACTGTTATATATCTAATAAATATAATTGTTTTTGTTATTTTATATGTCTTTTAGTACTCATATTTATGAATTTTATGGCCTTCTTGGTTGCATTTTTGTAATTTTGCATATTCTTCTTGTTTACAATTTTGCTTGGTGTCTTTGTTTGAGTATTATTTTTTCTTTCATTTCTCTCTTATTCATTTATTTTCCTTTAAATTTTTTATTTCTCTTACCTTTTTGTGCTTGCTCATTTATTTCTTGTTTTGCAAGTTATTTTTTTGCATTCCTCTATGCTTTCATTTTTTCTTATTCTTGAATGAAATTTTTTGGTGTTATATGGTTTTGCATTGTTGTTCTATGTTTTGGTTGTTTTATTTTAATTATTTTGGTTTGGCTTTTGTTTTAGAGTTTGGTGTTGTTATTTTTTTAATTTATTTTTGTAATTGGTATTGGTTGGTGTTCATTGTGTTCCTTCCATTCGGTCTTGGTTTTTTATTATTTTCCTCCTATTTTTATTATTTTCGTTTTATTTTATATTTTTATATTATTCTAATTTATTTATTATTGAATTTCTATGCATTTATATATTTATTTGTTTTCTCTCTTTTATCTTCATCCTTTTGCCTTCTTTCTTTTATTCTCTTTTATTCTTTTCTCCATTGGCTTGTCCTTCTTGGTCTTCATGCCCCTTCTCTCCCCTCCCTCTTCTTGTGTTCTTTATAGGTAACACTTGGTCTACAAATTTTCATTTTCTCCTTCAACTCTGCTCTCATCCTAATGATGGATCATGGAGTGTGATCCAAAATGTTGATGCAAAAAATCTCACACGATCTAAGCCAAAAATCATTGAATAGAACATCATGGATTGTGGAAACTTGATATCATTGATCAACAACTTTGTTGGCCAAAAATAAAATTATAAATGAATACAAATTGTTAGTCGAATTCATGAAAAAATCTCAATGTGCACCAACCAAAGTCGATCACAAAATAATGAAGACCTAAAACAACATCCTCAAATATGCCAAACATTCAAAAATAATATACACCATGCTACAATCACCATGTCAGCCAAGAACATGCAAAGGAAAAATCTTCAATCACGAGCACAGTGATCAATGTGAACGTGCAATAAAGATAAAGCATGATCTAGAAAAATCAAAAATCATCACAGGAGCATATACAAAAACTCAAATTACTAGATTCACATTCTCTTCTTCCAAAAACACTAGCTACAGTAATAGAATAACTCTAGGAACACATAAACTCACAACTTGCTCAAATCTTGATACGCACCTCTAAAAATTTTGGTAGATAAACTAGATAGGCTCAACAAAAAACCCTTTAATCTGCAACTTTTGAATATCAACATGCTAGAATTTCCAATATGTTGAACTTCATAGATTCACATATAGCCTTCAACATATTTATTATAATTTTCTCAATATCCTTGACATATACAACCTTAAAGACACCAATGCTAATAGTGTTGACATCAATGACAACCAAATATAAAAAAATCAACCACAACACCCAACAATCTCCCCCTTTGGCATTGATGGCAACACATGATGTAAAAAATACACCATCAATGCAACTAACTCTTCTTCCAACAATCTCCCTATTACACATTGATCTTCTCATATTGTTCTTCTCCCCCTTACTTTTAGCTCTTCCATAGTTTTTCACATTACTCTTCTCCCCCTTTGACATCAATGGAAAAGGTACACATGCCTTGAATCACATATATGAAACATCTGAGTACTCCCCTTGAGTAGGAACCACCACAACATCAATCCAAATCAAGATATGACTATGAATCTTAGTTCTGATTAGGAAGGGTAATCACCCCTAACTTCTCTCTGAGATACTCAAAAGTATCTTTAGGCAAAGGCTTAGTAAATATTTCTAAAATCGATTTCTTAGTAGACACATACTCCAGTCTGACTTCTTTGTCACTCACTTTGTCTCTCAAAAAGTGATATTTGATATATATATGTTTTGTCTTTGAATGCA